>JAYMFT010031200.1:0-30684 GCA_038088735.1 Panulirus argus
TATATACCAATATATACATACATACACATACACATACATATACACATATGCACATGTACATATTCATACTTGCTAACTTTCATCCATTCTGACGCCACCCCGCCCAAAAGGAAATAGCATCGCCAACCCCTGCGTCAGCGAGGTAGCGCCAGGAAACAGACGAAAAAGGCCACATTCACTCACACTCAGTCTCTAGCTGTCATTTATATATATATAGCGTTAATGGGATGGCCTTGATTAAGGCCTCAGGTGCCCGTGCCGTCTCAGCTAACATAAAAAAAGTGCAAAACTCTGGTCTATACATCCTTTCTCCTTTCTAAATATACCTTGTTCTTGACATACGAGCACAAGGTATCTATTCATCCTTTTGATACGCTGTGTCACAACCCTTGTTAGTGTTACCAAGACGCACCTCTATAATTTTTGCACTTGCTTTCTTCCCGTTACCAGCATATAAAGAATATGCGTCAGACGTATGATTACTTTTCCATGCTGCTGTGCAAAAATTCACTCAACGGGAGCATCAGCTCCATCTCTTACCATCTTGCTCACCTGGCACCTCAAAACCCTAAATCTTTTCCATTCTTTCGGCAAATTACTCCTTTTCTCGTTTCCTGCCCTGTAATGGCTTCCTCTTGTCGTCAGCAGTACCTCATCGGCAATTTCCTAACCACTAATCCTACTATGCTATTGGCTGCGTTCTTAATACCATCAACCCTAAGCATTAACCTTTTTGGCTGCAGTCTTTCATCTCTAACATCTTTCAATAATTTTCGGATATCCTCGTTTGACAGAAATGGTGTACATTGACATCCTACGCAATGCTGTCTCCTTCCTCGAATTAATGTAGTCATTAGAGAGAAAAGAAAGTTGCTTAATGGGTGCAAAGTTGGAGTCGTCAATGAACAAGTTTATTCCCCGCACACGAGCAAACTTAGCACCTTAACTGGAATTTCTGAGTCACATTACTAGGAAAACAAGTTCTTTGGGCTCGAGAATGACACAACTAAACTTGGAAAGTAATCGAAAGCGCCGTTAGAGAGACAAAGAAACTTAAACTTCCACACCCCACGGAAACTCGATGGAATTCAAGGGCACGTCGGCAGATGTGACAATGCTCGAGGGTCTGATGACTTTCTGTGCACTTAGGCTGGACCAGGAGCTTCTTGGACCGACCAGGACTCCTAGTAATGCGTCAGGTAGCCGCCTGCACTCAGCGAATGTTCCCTTCCAGCTTCCTAGCGGTATCTGGAACGCAGTTATGTTACCAGTGATTCTCTCTCTCTCTCTCTCTCTCTCTCTGCTTAAGTTATATGAACTTCCAAAATAACGATGTAAACTGGACGACGTTAGATGAATTTCTAGCAGTGATATTTTTGAAGTAAATGACGTTAACATCCCCACAACGGCATTCTATGAGAGGATAGAATAAAAAGATGACGGGTCAGTAACACTGAAACGAAGAATGGAACTGAAAGAGACCGAAGACAGAAAACTATGGGTGAACAGAATATGTTTATAGAGAAAGGAATAAGTAGGGACAGAACAGAAGCGCTCGGTTTTATTTGGCGTGCTCTGCTCTCAGTGCATTATTCATGAGAAATAGGGATTGGATGTGTGCAAATGAGGAAATTATTTCTTTCTTCTTTGTACTACTAACTTGCTAAGATGGGAAAGGTAATATATATATATATATATATATATATATATATATATATAGTCATCTCACTATACAGCTGGGTATAACGTGCAGTCTTCCCTGAACTTCTCTTTCGTCGCACATATTTGTCGACTCTCCACAATGTTTACACTGCTCTCAGCCACACACAGCTGACTCAGTCCTTCCATTTCACTCCGCGTCTCCCTTCTTCTTCTCTTTCTCTCCACATCGTTCGTGTGCATTCTTTCAGTAATATTCACCGAATCCCTCGTCTCCATGCGACCAAACTAAATCACCACTCCATTCTCCACTTTTTTTAACTACTCAGTCTCTATTGTGACATTTTGATGTATCATTTCATTTATTCTTTTTAGTGTACGAATTAATCTAATAATACCCATTACTTTCATTTTCTCTTTTCCTTCATTACTACAAAGTCTGGTTTCTTTTACATACATCATGGTAAGTATAACTCGGTTTATTACATGCTCCACCATAGCCACATTTTCAGATTTCCAACTCATTTCTTTTCAAGTTTCATCATTCTCTCAGTCATCTCCGTGTTATTTATCTATTTCTACTGAAGAGGCTTCATAGATGCTTAAGATTCTGGGTTCTGCCGAAGTTATCATCACCTACCTCAGAACCATTCTAATCCCAGTCTCTCAAACACTACGACAAACGCTATTGTTGCCATTCGTTTTAAATATTCTTAAGCCCTATATCCTTTGTACTAAACTAATATTCTGCCGTCCTGCTAATTATCGAAATATCGTCTGTATGTAATGGAATCATCACTTTCCTGTCCCTTCTATAATTTTCCAGTATAATTTCTGTGTCTAAGGCCTCTTCCAAGACCTCCCTTGGAGCCTTGCGCAATATTGCACTAAATAACCTTACGAACATAACATAAACTTGTCTCACACCAAACCACTCACCGGCACCCGTCTTCATCGACACACCTATCATGTTCCCTCTGTACGGAACATTGGCCAAACGCTGTTACTCAGTAGCGATTCCATGATTTATCCACTTTAAGCATTACATAACCACCTGTGTTAACTTTAAATTCAGTACCTTTCCCAGTCATCCATGCCATAATATCCTCTAGCACTGAGAGGGAATTTATTGCTTACATCTCTGCTGATGTCTCATCCCTCGTTATCCTTGAGATATTCTTCAATCCATATCTTTATTTGTACGAAATGTAGTTCTTAAGTTCCCGCAAAAGACTTCGTTAACAATCATCTCATCTCAGTGTCATCATGTTGTTGCTTTACAATTTCATCCTCAATTCTCTCGCGGTTACAAAATCGTTTGATACGTTTCGCGTTGTTTTCTTTTCACATCTTTATTCCAGCATGCTGCTTAAATACATTACAAAAATCCCTTCAATATTCATTTGTACAACTATTCATTAATACTCACAATACTACCCTTCCTTTTCTTTCCAGATCTCATTCGCTCCCTCATATTATACATTTAAAACACTACTCCTGATACCATTCCCTTATTTCCTTACCAAATAACCTATTGTTTCCGATCATACCACCCACTTTACTCATGTACATCTCATTTTATTGTACACCATCCGATTCCCATTCAAGTGGCTAGATCGTGTAAATGCATGTACGAGATCAAACCCAGACGAGGTGTTATTTTTTCTCAGACTATGTTTCATAAACAAGTCCAGCAAAACACACAAACACACACACACACACACACACACACACACACACTCTCTCTCTCTCTCCCTCTCTCTCTCTTGGTATAGAGTATATATAAATAAATATATATATGTATATATATATATATATATATATATATATATATATATATATATATATATAGACACAACACCAGAAACAAAGAGTATGGACTGTAGAGAAGAAAAATATGACTGCCAGTTAGATGATATGTGTGATGAAATCAGTTGATGTCTGTGGAACTGTAAAACGTACAAACAGAAGAAAAGACTAAAAGTTTGTAGTTTCGGCAAAGGTGCAGATGAAAAGGACGAACCTGATACAGAGCAAGAAAGTGATACAGCGAAGCAAATAAATATAAACAAGAGAAGTATAGATTAAACATTAACGAGTCAGGTGGAGGACAACATAAAACTTCAGACGGAAGTAATGAAAGTGTGAGAAATCATAAGGTGAAGAAAATGAAGAAACGTCAGCAAATAGGATGAAAGACAACGACGCTGATATCTGCATGGGAAAGGATCTATGCTGTGGGTGACCTTACCGGGTGGGGCTGGTCGACGCGCCGACGGAAAGGCTGGCCTTCAAAAAGGGGAACTATGGCACATACGCTCTCTTGCCATTTCTTGTCAACACAGTCTTTTCTTTTAGTATGATCGTGATAGAGCCCAAAAATCTATGACCCCTAATCCCCGGCATCATAGGGTGTTAAGAATCTCTGGGTTCCCGCCTGACTCTACTGCCAATGAGAGGGAGGGCTTAGATAGCAGCAGTACCGGCCCCTACCACGATTTTTCCCTCTCTAATAGACTTGCCCCTTTTTCTATTTACTATACCAACATTAATCCTCTTTCTTGTAACCTCTCTTCCGTTGAACAACATCTGTCTAGTACCTCTCCAAACATCTTGCTTCCCTCTGGGACCAAATGTCTAGTGTTCTCACTTGCCCTTTCTCACGTCCACCTATAATTTCCACCCACGCTTCCGGTTCATAGGTGGTGTCTGGGCTTATTCCAACATCAGCACACCTGTAACACGCCTCGAGGATCTTGACACCCCAACTCTGATGTTATCTTGCTCAAGGTCTGACTCTCAGTGTTATAATTCATCTATGAACTCCGTGTGAATGGCAAAATTCTCCTTCTGGACGTATTAGTTTAATTAGAAAATGGCCAATATACCACCAGTGTCTAGAAGAAATCCACAGACTTACGGATGCGAATGAATGCTGTTTGTGAGTGTCCTCAGAGATACAGAGTGAGCGTAATCACATTCATACATACGCCGTGAATACAGGAACAGTTCATTGTGTTCCCTTTTCATCGCTGAATATCAAGGAGGCAACAACTGTTGATGAATAATAGATACCCAAATAAGGATTCTGACCATGAACTTCAAAAAATTGTATCTAATCCCCATACTCCAAGGCCAAAGGCCTATTTGAACAGTACATTTAAGGTATTTTACAGAATACCAAACGCCATAAGCATATAAAGTAGATAGGTGTTTGAGAAAGGGTACTGAGTGGTGGGATGAGGAAGTTAAGAGTTGTTAGTTAAACAAAAAAGAAAGACGTATACGCAAAACCTACAAGGAAGGAATGCAGGAACTTGGAGATGTACAAAAGGAAAGGGCAGATAGATAAGAAGAATGTGCAGAGGATGAAAATGAGGGCAATTAGAGTTGGGATAAGATAAGGACACCAGACTTCGGGGAGATTAAGAAATATTTTGCAACTAAGGACAAACGCAGAAGGGATATGTGTCGGAGATAGTGCATGGAAAGTACATGACGAAACGTGCCCTTAGAAGAGTATGCCGGAATGATGGTATGGAGGACGTGGTGACGGTCACCAGGCTTGGAGACCGTGCTAGTCAGAGCACCAACAAGGGACCAGAGCGGACCACCACACTACACACCTTGCTTAATGAAGGATCTTCATAGATCTCAACTTTTTTGTTATAAACTGAGACATTTTAAACTAATCTTGAAACGTACCTTAAGTAGACAACACTACTAAATGCATTTTATGGATAAGAAAATCATCCTCCGTGACTTCTTTTTTTTTTTCGTAACTTTCGTTTAATTGTCACAGGGCGAGGTATGTACTGGGTCAAGGTACCTACAGTACAGCTGTACTGTACTACAATGTAAAACGTTACCCTGCACCGCCACACTCCCCTCCTCATTCATCATGTCCATCAACCGGGAACAAGCGAAACCGGATTTGTAGAATATCAGACTCACAACCCTCTACCTTCCTGGAATACTGACAGAGATTTACACAACGCTTGGATCTCATATGGTGCAGTTCTTATTTAACGATCAGCACAGAGTATAAAATACGTTTTGACATTCCGTATTCGGCTATGCCTCAGAACAGGTTGTTTTTGAAGAATTCAAAATGCAGTGTCGTATCAAGAGAAATTGTGTGTTTCATTCCCCTCACCCGACATAAAGATTGTAACTAGAAATCTAATTTAGGAGGAATGACGATGAGCTTCAGGGAGGGGTGACCACAGGGTAAAACAATAGCGTGCTCAGGAAATGGTTTAAAGATTCGCTGTTAATATGTATTACCTTAGAGTCATGCCCTCGGGTGTAGGGGATGACGGAGAGGTGTGGAGAACGAAATGGAAAAGAATTACTTGGTTGGGAAGACTGAGCTTGGCGAACGCTTGGAGTGTTTCAGAGGCGGGAAGGACTTGGAGATGTTGCATGGGGGACGATTGACTTAAGTGGGAAGTAACTGCAAAATCTAAGGCAGAGAGAAGCATCCTCTAGCACGCTACGGTGATTCATACTGAATGCACGAATGAGCAATTTTGATAAAATGCGTAGCATATTATGTCAGAAAGGTTTAGCAATAACAATGACAGGTTAAGCTTACATGAATCAAAAAAGATTATAAAATGAGTAATATCAGTCATGCGTTACACAATGAAAAAAAAAATGAAATCAAAACCTCACTTGTTAGCAAACGTCCAGCTAAAAAAAAAAAAATGAAAATGTAACTGTATGTGAGTTGTAAGGTAATCATCAAATCATTTTTTCTGTGGGTGATAGAAATCTAAAAATTCGGCAATTAATTTCAGCTGAGCTGTAGCTTCAAAAACTTAAAAACCAGCTTTCAGTAATACATGTTTTCCTCCAATTATAACTCAATATGTCACAAAGAGAAGCGATTCATTGTTTTCAGACCATAAGGCTTGTGTGTGTGTGTGTGTGTGTGTGTGTGTGTGTGTGTGTGTGTCTGTGTGTATCTATGTGTGTATCTGTGTTTGTGTGTGCCTGTATGTGTGATAAAAAACACATTCCTGTTTAATTCACCAAAACAAACAGACGCAAAGAAAGAAACTTTGCGACATGTTTCGTATATTACATCTTCAGACAAAGTTACAAGAAATGGGTACAAATTTACGTAAATATCACCCCCGATATTGCTCCATCCCTTAAAGCTTACCGTCATGGCGGCTTTTACGTACAACAAAACAGTAAAAAAGAAAAAGGAAAGATGCGTGGGAGTAAGTGGCTCGAGCTGTCACATATTCACTGTCACTTGCTATAGTGCAATATGTGGAGCTACTAGTGACGCCATTCCTGTCACTTGCCTTAAGGCAATGGCGTCGCATTCACGCTTACCAAGCCAATCGAGACGAAAGGAGAGGTAGTGTTCAGCTTGAAATTCACAGCACCTAAAGGTCAAAATAATTTATGGTCCGATGTAAAATAAGTATGTCGTGCCAGGCAAGCTCTCAAAAAGATGATAAGTTTTATTCGAGGACAGTAAAGAAGACGGAAAATGAGATTGTTAAATCCTTGACTGCGTTTCGTTCTTTTCAATAAATCACTTGTTACAAGAAAATGCTCCAGAGAAATAGAAATTTGCCAGCACAACACCGATACTCAAAAAGGTACAAGTCACTGCCCGGAATTTATCGTCCATTAATTTAAAGTCTTTATTTAGTAAACTTATGGAAACCATCATTCGAGATAAGACTGCAAACCATTTAGAGGACCACCACTTATCAAATGACTCTAAGCATGGTTTTCGACGAAACCACTTAAGTCTGGCAAATCTAGTCGACTTCTTTTATGATCTAATCAAAAGTATGATGAAAGTAAAGCAGATGATGTCATCTATTTAGATTTTCAAAAAAACATTCGATCAAGTTCCACGTCAAAGGTTATCAAATAAAGTTGTCACATGGTATAGATAGGGTACTCTTCAGTGGATAGGAAATTGGCTTACTGGACGTAAACAAAGAGTGATAAATAATGGTGAAGCCTGTAAATGGTTAGGCGTTACGACGTTACAAGTGGTGTGCCACAAGGATCAGTCTTAGGGCCGGTTCTCTTTCTTATATATATCAATGATATTGATAATGGGCTGCATTGCAAGATATGGAAATTCGCGGATGATATTAATTTGGGAAATGAAACTACATCAGAAACTGAACGTCTGCAGCTTCAAAATGATATAGACAAGCTAATGGCCTAGGCTAATATGTGGCAAATAAATTCCAATATTGGGAAATGCAATGTTTTACATGCCGGTAGTAAAAATGAAAATGCAAGCTACAGTATGAAATCTGATGAGGTGATTACACTTGGTTGTAGCATTCTCTGGTGACCTAAGGCCAAGTAAGCAGCGCACAGAAGCACTGAATTAAAAGGGCAAACATAATATTTGGATTTCTTGGTAGGGATTTCGGATTTGAGACTATGGAAATTATCCTCACTTTTACAACTCACTGGTGTGACCGTAACTCGAATATTATATTCAGGTTTGGTCACTCTACTTGGGGAAAGATCTAATCAGAATGGAGAGAGCACAGAAGCGAGCTATTAAAATGATTTCCGGACTAAGAAACAAATCTTAGGAGAGCCGACTATTTGAAATACATTTATTTAGCTAAGAAAAGAGCAGGTTAAGAGGAGATAGAATGCAGCTAGTCAAAATCATTTACGGCTTTGATAATCTCAGTCATTCGAGCTGCTTAAAGATAGATTTGTCTGATTTCACTCGAAGTAAAGGATATAAACTAGTGAGCAAGCGTTTTACCTTGAACGAGGCGAAGTGCTCCTTCTACTACTTCTTCAACTGGATTTTTAGTGTATAGAATGAGTTACTAATTAGAGTGGCTAAAATCATAACCACAGATCTATTAACCATAAACTAAATTTTTTTTTTCACTCTAAATCCACTACTAACATTGCCTCCGCCTCCTTAGCTATATGAAAAGTTTACAGGTCTTCCTTTAGGAAAGTGAGCAATAAGAATGGAGAAAACTAAATAATAAAGGTGAAAGAAGCAGTAAGTAACACAGTTATTGCAGAAAGAAGTAAGAATTGTGGCTGAGGTGGTGAAGACGATGGATGACATTAGCGGTATCTTTAGCTCCGTGGATGGCTTTGTTCAGCTCGTCACAGTGAACTTAACCTCAGGATACATGAGTGACGGGTTTGGCTGTGTGCATGGGACTGACCCCTTATCGGTGGAATTGGACTTAGAGATAATAAGACATTAGTATATTTGGAGCCGTTGATTTAGTGAGAGATTAGAAGAGAAATCCATTATTCTCCTGTTTAACGTGTATTGTAAATTAAGATTGAACGAGGTGAGTAAAGAATACAAATACATAAAGCTTAATATATAAATGCAAAATGTACCGTGTGCAGACTGACCTTGTCAAGTAATGTAATGATATGAAATTGCAGTGATTATATACTGATGACTTCACTACACAAGGGCTGGACCGGACCTTGTTCTTGCACCCCTCGATGCCATCGTAACTTTGCACACCTCCCGACACTCACGGCAAGTGCTCACGCACACACCGCAGTGATCAGTGCACTGAGTTTGCTATATAAGATATGAGGCAAATGTAACATGTAATCTGTTCTTAGTGTTCCCTCAGGCAACCACGGTGGCAGCACCGGTCCCAATTTTCGCCCCTTTATCTTTCCGAAAGTTGAGCTCATACTTTCAGGACTCCATTGATCCCTGACCACAAGTCCTTTGGCGGTACGGATATAATATTTCAATAGTGAGAAATACGTTTTCTCCGACTCTAGATCGACAGCTGTTGGTATTATTTCTATACCTGTGCCTCACCTGAAAGGTAAAAGTAATTGTAAATGAAATTAAGTCACGGAACGAAGATTCCACCAAGGCAAACCAAAGTAGGATATTTACAAATTTATCTTTTAGTGGTCTTAAAAACTCTAAAAAAAAAAAATCCAGTAAACCGAAGGGAAAAACCTCACTTGCTATATTACCGTCTGATGGTTTAATATCATTCTAAATCCACCATCACAATAAGAAATTCAGTCTATTAGTTTCAGAAGAGTATACGTTCTAATCAAAATTTTATGTTCTAATTTCTAAAGATCCGTATTAAAAAAATGGTACTAGAAACTAGTAATAGGTTTTCAACTTACTCAGGTCATCAAATGATGAATCTGACATCAGAATATCAAAAGTCTACCAATGAAAAAAAAAAGAGAGAAATAATGCCTTTTAATGAGGTATGATCCTAAGTTCTAAAATATCATTAAGAGGAAAAAAGAACTAAACACTAAGTTTGATTAACGTATATGTTTTGATTAACCAGATCAATCGACTAAAAGCATTAATCCCAACAACATACAACGTTTGAGCACAGAAATATTTGGCAAACAGCTAGTACTAATGATGGAAAGTATATTAGATGCAGACTCGGTAATTACCTTAACATTCATACTCAGGAACATTATGCTGTAGACTGTAAACATGTTTAGGTTTCAGGTCTAATGAGAGGAATTATCAAGAGGTTTGTGAATTGTTTCACATCCTCTGGAATACTAGATGTCATACGTATATATAAATTTTGCTTCAGATTTCTAAATCCCTAGTTGGGTAGATAAACAGATTGCAAAAAAAGTGTAGATTAATTCTCCTCTTTATGTATTCGGAAAGGAAGTGCTTCTCAGTAACGCAGGTCTATATATCGGTGTTGTTTACATTACGTGCGCCAGGGATCTTATATGAAGACGTTTCAGAGAGTTAAGAAAAAAAAAACGTGAACACTACCCGATGAGATAAGCAAATTGGAACGAGGTTATCACTCTGTGACATGAAATTATCCAGAGAAAAATATGGAAGCTCACACAACTGGGTCTGGGTATCAATTTTGTCTGCCCTCATACCCTCTGGGCCAGAACCTTAGAAAACCTGACTTCCTTACTATAAATCATTCCTGCAACCTTCTTTAGACTAAGGGCATATCTAATACTACAGCAAAATTGGCGAGTCCTAACCTGCTATTAGGCTGATGGCGAATAACCCATAATCAAGTTCCATCAACTGATATCATAACCTTTAATTCACCCAAAGTATGTAAAGACTTAAAATTTAGTGTATCGGATTCTTCACCGAACCAGTAGACAGTTCCACAACTTACAGCCATGGACAAAGGAAGACATGAACTACATCATGCTAAGCAGATCAGGATACATATTCATTTACTCACAGCCGTTGCTCATTAGCCTAAGTGCAATAAGCAGACAGATGCAGTATAACAGAATCAACAAAAACAGCTGAGCCTATCGCCTCTCATCGTATTGATATGAGCTCGAATACCAGTAAGCCAAGAGTATCATTAATACATATATACAAGTATTGCGACTACACGTTATTACAAATTCAACTGTTTAGGTTCTTTAAACTTTCACTCTTTTCCTTCATAACGGTTCGCCGCTTCCCGCGTTAGCGAGGTAGCGACAGGAACAAACAAAGAGAAGACCTCATTCGCTTAAATACATTCTCTAGATGTCATATGTAATGCACCAGAAACCATAACAAGGCCCCATAGACCTTTCCGTGGTTTCTCCGGGGTGCTTTGCTATGCCTTGGTTCAGTCCATTGACAGCACATCGCCCCCTATATATCACATCGCTCCAAGTCACACTATCCTTTTCTCCGACTGAGAAATTTTTCTTGCTACAGCATACCCATTGTTTTAAATTCCCCTGGACTTTCACGATATGACGTGATCGTCAGTATATATTATTTCAAGTGGATTTGTTTCTTATTCATTGAAAAATCTTAACCTTAAAGTGAGAACTGTTACATTGAGTTGTCTGGGTAAGTCATCACACTAACTTTATATTGATGGATATGTTTGGGACTACGAATTGCACGATACCAGCAATCTATGAATACTTCCAATGAATACATTTATTTCACTATCAAATCCTGCAGATATACTTATAAGAATTTCATTTAGATAATATCAAGACCATACGCAATTTCAACGGAGTTTTTGCTAAGTCAGAATGTCGTCCAAACTTCTTATTTCTGTGTGGGAATGTTCGGGTGCCGTTGAAAACAACTAGAGCAGCTCAAGAGGAGGAGGGATGGGCGTGTCTCGCCCTCGACTAGAGTAACCCCACATAAATTTCTGAGCTTGGTAATTAATCAACGGAAGTAGCTTAACTCTACATCGAGGGAAAACCGATGTTTTATAGTGGGGTACAAACTGGAAAGGCACAGATCAGAGTATATGAAAACGTATAGATAGTACTTAGACCAAATGAAATCACGGTAAATTGTAGGCAACTGTGAGGGAATTTTAACATACAGTATCTATGTGGGGAGAATCCCTCTCCAGCAGCCCCCGGCGCTGGCTGTACCTAAATGTGCTTGATATCATACGCACACAATTAGTTGTGAGACCTACCCGTAATGAGAACATATTAGATTTAGTTTAGGCTACAAGCAAGGATCTCATTGATAATGTGGAAGTTGGAGAAAAGTGTGGTACAAGTGATCATGGACAAGTTACTCTTGAAGTAACTTTCAACATTGCTTATAATGCTGGTCAACATCAATGTCGCGTAAAAACACTAGATTTTAGACTTACATATTTTGATGATGTTCGCATTGCTCTTTACATTAAAATCTAGGATGAAGTCTCGTATAAACAATATGAACTTAACTTAGAAAAGCCTCGGCAAAACTTTCAAAAGTGAAAATGATTTTCAAGTCCCCAAATGGATGATATCATTACCCAATTATTTTAACAGGATTTGCGAATAGTCTGTAAATCGTGAAGCAACAATTCGCAACATGAGTTGCGTTAGGGTCGTTCACATCTGACAAAGCTGCTTTGTTTCTTTTATGATATAATCAAAATGTACGATTAAAATAAAGCGGCTGATATTTATTGCTTTCAATTTCTTTTTCATGTTACCTGAGACTGCACAGGCAAATGTGGCCCTAATTATATATATCCAAGCCTGAGCCAGGTACCTAATTTATCAACCAACCCCTAGGGGGTGAATGAGCTGCTGGGTTGAATGTAGACCGACCGCAACAACCAGGATTCGAACCTATGCCATGCTTGACCCTGGGCGGACCGTGCATGCTTCACGATCAGGAACGCTAACCACTACGTCAGAGAGGTCCAATTACAAAAAACATTCGACCGGGTCCCGTATCGAGGTTAACTAGTAACAGTTAAGTCACATTATATAGATGGTTACGTAATTCGACGATTAGAAAATTGGTTAACTGGTCATAAACAAAGATCATTGACCGTTAAGCCTCAAAATGGCTAGAAGTAACAAGTGGTTTCCGCAGGGATCATCCCTGGGGTCGGTTCTCTAACTCATATGTATTACTGAAATTGACAATAGACTTAGCTCTAAGACATTAATGCTTTCAGAAAATGCTAAGCCCAGAAATACGACTACAAATATAGAAAATGAACGTTTACAGCTGCAGGTTGACATAGTCAAAATGATGAGCTGGGCCAATAGGCAAATGAGTTTCATTAAGTGCAAAGTTTTACATATCGGTTGTGAAAACGAGAAGGCAAGCTAGAGTATAAATTCTGTTGACGTAAACAAGGAAATGAGGAGAGCGATCTAGTTGTAATAATTTTTGATGATCCAAAGCCAAGCAAGCAGTGCATACAATCAGTAAAATAAACAAGCAGAATTCTGAGATTCATGGGGGTGGGGAGATGGGGACTTTAAATTCTAGTTTAAGAAATTAATCCTCAGTCTCCACAATTCACTAATGCGTTCCCACCTTGAATACTGTGTTTAGGTTTATTCACCCTACTAGAATGTAAAGAACTACAAAGATGATCCCCGGACAAAAAATAGATACTATGAGAGCTAGAAAGATGATCTTAGATTAACTTGGAAAAGGGTTAAGTCGAGAGGTGATTTGAATCAGATATTTATCTTAGGATTTGATAATCTAGAAAACAAACAACTGTTCAAAGCTAGGCCTATCTTATTTCACTCGTAGTAATACTCACAAACTTTTATTTTGACAGCTAGCATATAGAATGATTTACCAATTAGGGTACCTGAAAGCAACACAGTAGATACGTTTAAAAATTGACATAACAGATACGTAGCATCAAATCAACAGCTGACTTTATTTGCGCCTCTTTACATTTCTAGTTATATTTAAAGCCTACGGGTAATTCCCAATATTTCTTTACTTTTTTGCCAAACAGGGGCTCTCTTTGTACATTGCCCATGACAGTTAGCAAAAGTTTCCACCGAGTTTTTCAATCCCCTTAATATGTAGACGAACCGAAAAGCAAGTGTAATCACCAATGGTCAGGATATCTTAGCTCCTAATAGTGCTTGGCAATGATCAGTTGGCTGCAGTACATGGAATCCTAGGATCAACACAAAGCAATAATTTACACGATGTGCTTCCTATCTGTGGCTGCATTACATGGAATCCTAGGATCAACACAAAGCAATAATTCACACAATGTGCTTCCTATCTGTGAACTTAAAGAGATGTTAAGGGATAATTATGGAAGTGCGAGAGAATAACTAAATCAATTCTGCGTGTTTAATTAATCACTTTGATTCAAGATACTCTATGATCGCCACAACAGACGTAAAATCAGAAACTTTATAATGCGGAACACAAAGGATTAAATACACTTTGGAAACTAAAGTCTGACATCTATGACGATGTATGGAATTTTGATATTATATCCATAAGGAGGAAATCATACCTTCAAAATAATATATGAGCGATATCAAAATTTTGCAGAAATTATCCATAAGGGGGAATCATACCTTCAAAATAATATGAGTGATATCAAAATGTTGCAGAAATTATCATTGATTTATAACTCTTTATTAACTAGAGGCTGGGGCCTGAAGTCTGAGCGAATCCATCGCGCTGAACTTCGTGGTTGCATTTTATATGAACGTAAAATTGATAAGAACAAAATTCTAACCAGACAAACGTACAGCAATAATGAAATGATACAAGCTTTGATAATACAGTCTTCTCCTTACAGCAGAAGTAACACAAAGAATATATTCCACCATTATTCATAGTAGTAGCATTTAAAGTATATGATCTCCCTTTTTAACAGGAGTGGCATTTTAAAAGTTTTAGCAGATTAAGTCCCTCCAGGCCCTCTATTGCTCCCCACTTCAGAGGGTGAAAGAACAGCGAAATGGTGTTGTTTCATGGTGTTGCCATTCATTTGCGCAACTACTCTTCATACTCCCAGGTTACCGGCAAAACCTTCCCCCTGAATAATATTATATCTTCCCTAAAATATATCACTCCAACTGCTTCTTTCCTGCCAGAGAAATGGACGAATCATTGGTAATTGTGCATGGGATTTGTCTTCCCGCGTCCGGCAAATTCTTCGGCGTGTTTGCAGAGAGAAGACAGACTGAATCATTGGCAACTAAGTATGGGGGCTATTCATCGTGCATTTGGCAACTTCCTCTAAGTGTCGACAGACACAAGATAGGGCAGTCTTTTTATGGTTTAGAAAATCTCCTCCATTTCTTTATACGAGCAACGTTTTATAATCATTCGCCAGTTCTTGCCAATCGGCTTCAAATTCCCGTATCAGCAAATCCAACCAATTCCAGCGTTAACTTGTACGTACCCTGCCTTTATTTGATCCATGGCAATGCAATTCTACTTTGACTATATAGAAACCGCTTTTAGATCACGTAACTAGAGACACCACACATTCATGGCAGCCAACCTTGTCAAATACTAGACCTTCATGCAGGCTCGACCTTGCTTTATCTTACTGATTGTTACTGTAGTGTGGAATTCAGTGAAACAAGCTATAACAGAATGAGAAGCTTTCAAAGCTTTAATCACACCGAACTATGCTTATATCATCAACAGTCCCTGTTCAAAGAACGAAGATTAACAACACTAATTTTTCGGTGCAACAGAACCAAGAGCAAACCACTAAAGTGCCTGAACTGTGTGTGTTAAGTCCACATTCATTAAATACACCAACATAAATCCCGTGTGAGTACAAGGATGTTAGACTCTGTTTCAGCGTTGCCTTAGAAGATGTAATCTGTCTTATCTTTACACCAAGTCTCGATCAAATCGAGTGAACGTAGCGACTTCAAAACGAGCTGGCCACATGCGAGGACCACTGCATATAAAATACGGGGATATACATCCAAGTTTTCTTGCAGTGACTTTGATAAAGCGACGCGATCTAAATGCTGCTTACGGAGTACCCAAGGAGCTTAGGAATGCAAATGAAACACATACTCTGAGTCTCTCGTCTATCGTTAACTCTTATAGGAGCTCCGGGGTGCAAAATCGGAATGGTGAAACCTTTATCCAAAGTCTCTATATATGTCGGCTTGTCTTGATTAGTGCAGATCTCAAAACCAGGGCTTAATAAAAAGAAAAAATGATTGGACACTTCATAACAGTCCCCGCACATTGATTAAGTTATTCAAGTACCGCCCAGATTCTTGCATTCTCATCTTGACCCACTTAGGAGTCAACACGCTGTCACTTAGCCGGACAACTACCGTAAATGTTCAACATATGCATTCTCCTCTCCCTTCATTTGGTGTTCTTTTCATCTCTCTCTCTCTCTCTCTCTCTCTCTCTCTCTCTCTCTCTCTCTCTCTCTCTCTCTTTCTTTCTCTCTCTCTTTCTCTCTCCAGTCATCCTTCTTCTCCATACTGAAATGTAATATCTCTTCCCTCAGTCATCCTGTCTCCTCATTATCTCTCTCTCTCTCCCCCTAAACCGACATATCTCCCCATTATCTCTCTCTCTCTCTCCCCCCCCCCCTCAACCAACCTAACTCACTACTATCTCTCACACTCCATCCTATTTTTTTTTTCATCCTACGACCTCATATCCAACCGTCTCATTTCCTCATTCTAACTCACCTCCTCATCGTAACTCATTCTGCAGTCCTTCACCAATCCCGTCTCGGCCTGGTTGCCCACTATCTCCCTCCTCTGTTCATACCTCCCTTCCCCAATCCCTCCTCAGTCTTTCCTACAATCCCCACACTCCCCTCCTCCTCCCCCTTACCTGGGATTAAGGAGATCAAGCCCAGCGTTAGCAGGGCGGTGGTGACAGGAGGCGACCTCAGGCGCTATGAATTATACGCAGGCAAAAAAATGGAAGAAAAGTCCCAGACAGAATATGCGAGATTAATTATCTATTAAAAGTATTTTTACATATTTTTTCTCCCTTTCGTATTTGGTTCGTGGAGCCATCTTTTGAGCGGAGGAATGTTGCTGGCGCCCTAGTTCTTTGGTCGGCTCTGGGAGGGAGGGAGGGAGAAGCAAGGGAGGGAGAGCTGAGGACTCCCTGGAAACAGGAGTTAATGAACCCTTGGAAGGGAGAACTTCGGAACCCTTGGAAGGGAGAACTTTGGAGCTTTTGATAGGGAGAGATAAGGAATCCTTGATAGAGAGAACTTAGGAAACCTTGGAAGGAAGAGATAAGGAACCCTTTGAAGGGAGAGATAAGGAAGAAACCCATGGTAGGGAGAACTTAGGAACCCTTGGAAGGGAGAACTTAGGAACTTTTGATAGGGAGAGATAAGGAATCCTTGATAGGGAGAACTTAGGAACTCTTGGAAGGGAGAGATAGGAACCCCTGATAGGGAGAGCTTAAGAACCCTTGGAACGACAACTAAGAAACCCTTGGAAGGGAGAACTTAGGAACCCTGAGGCAAACAGCTAAGGAACCCTCTCTTGTCTAGTGCTAGCTGCCCCTCTAGATACGAAATCTAGAGACCACAGTCTAAATTTCTCTCGTCATCCCTGAAAATACGACAAGGAACGGCGTATTCAAAAAGCAACGATTAGTATTTCGGGTTAGTATTGTTTTTGTGAGTTCAGAATTCTGTGTTCAACCTGTGACCATGAGATTGCAATCTCGAGGAACTTTAGGCGTGCAAAAGAGACCGTAATTTGTACGATGAATCCAAAATCCTTCAATTTACGTCAGGATTTCTCTGTCTAATCCTCTATCCTTGAATTAATCCCCCAGATGTAATTCGAATATCCTTTGGGTAATTCTAAATCCTCTGTTTGAGATGATGTGTTAATGCATCTCAACCTCCGTTATCGTGGCTAACAAGGGATTTGATGAGTGCTTGTGAAACTTAAATTTGATTTACTCTCACTTGTTTAGCTTGTAGATTAGTAGACGCACTTGGGAATTTACAGTGCAAACTACTTTTGGTGGTTTGTCTTGTAGATTATTACACCCTTGGTTGTTTATCATGTAAATTAGTTTACACTTTCCGTTTTGGAGATTGTAAATAGTTTAACTGACGTGGATATTTACTTTGTAAAAAACTAGCACACTTCCATGGTTGTCTGCCTTGTAAATAAATATATAGTCATGGCTTGTAAATGAGCATGCGCTTTTAGTTATTTACTCCGTAAATTAAAGTAAACGTGGTTATTCATCGTGTAAGTGAGTATACAGTTATAATGGTTTACAATGTAAATTAACATGCATCTTATGAATTAAGTATGTGTAATTACCTTCATTATGTAGACTGTGCACTCGTGATTACCTTAATTACAGTGATTATCTTGCACTATGTCTCGTGAATAAGACGTAGTGTAATGTTCCCAAGATAAACCGTGGATCTTACCTCTTATGTAAATTATCTTAAGAAGGTTTAGGTGTTACCGGACTCCGCCTGTGTGCATGTGGTCCAACCGAGAGCGAGAAGTCACCTTCGAGGAGGCTGTATCATCGGCATGGGACAGAAAATAAAAAAAAAAAGGAGAGAACAGAGTCTTCTAGAACACATCCCGCCTAAAAGTAACCCACCTTACCCTGCTCATCGAGTGGGGCGCAGCCTCGAAGGAGATGCAAGAGCCCCATAAAGGATATGCTAAACAGCTCCGTAGCTGACAGTAGATGCCATGTGGCCTGCATAAAAACCTACATAACTCGTAGAATATGCCATACGGCCGTTGGGATATATCAGACACCCGGCAGACCATATTCTACATACCCGACTGAGTATACTGGTAGGGAGACCCGGCGAATTAGTGACATTGTGGCCAAATCAATTGTCCAGGAAACCCCCGATGCCGCAGAGGTCCCTAACCTGTCATCTATCGCGTTCCTCCTTTTCATCTTGTAAACCATCTCCTCCCCACCAGCAACCCTTAGGCAGCTTGTAACGAGTGTGCCTGGAGGGAGACGGGCGTGTGGGAGGGTCTGATGGGAGTGACTCGCTCCCGTCTCTCCCATGGTATCCTGAGGATCCTCGCAGTAACCAGCTCCCTCCTTCGTTCCTCCCAAGATGGGGGCGACGCCACACACCACTCTCCCTCCCTTGCCCAAGAGGTATCGCGGGAAATTGATTTTTTAACTGGCGTCTCATCACCATCACAACTCCCTCGCGGGACATCCTGTCTCTCTCTGTCTTCTTCCTCCTCCTCCTCCTCCTCCTCCTCTTCCTCCTCCTCCTCCTCCCAAGGGTCTTCCTCAATGTATCACGAACGCCAGTACACACGAGACTACGGTACACGAAGCATTTTGAAAAGTAGATCCCCTTACGCGCTTGAACTATTTTGACATGAGGGCGCCAGGGAGTGTGTGTGTGTGTGCGTGTGGAGTGGTAGACGGCCCGAAGGCAGGTCGAGAAGACATACTTAGTCCAGAAGAGAGAGAAAAAAGATATTAATATTTCGTACTTGGCGAGAGGCTCATTGCGGCAGGGAGGACCGCATGCGGCCCAGAGGGCTTCCTGCGGTCCAGAGGGTTGGCTCTGGTTCACATGGTTAGGTGCGGTCCAGAGGCCTGCTTGCGGGCCCAGAGGATTTGGCAGCGGTCCATGGACCTGGCTGCGGTCCGTGTAACAGATAGATGGATGACTGCGGACCGACGAGCCGAAAAAATGAATTGTTGCCGGCTGGTTTGGATGATTGATTCATAGCTGGATGACAGATTTTTATTGATGCATGTAAGAGGAACCAAACATATCATTTAGTCCAAAAGTTGTACACGTTCTTAAGAAGAAAAAAATCTTAGATTCTTCTCTTTCTTCTTCTTCGCCTTTTCTTCTTTTACTTCTTCTTCCTCTACTTCTTCTACTTCTTCTTCTTCTACTTCTTCTTCTTCTACTTCTTCTTCTACTTCTTCTTCTTCGTCGTCTTCTTCTTCTTCATTATTTATTTTAGATTTTCTTTCGTTCCGTTCGTGCTTCATGTAATCCGTAGCTCTCCCCAGTGACGACTTTCCCTCCGTGACTAGAGCCTTCAGCGTGAAAGAGAAAGAAAAAAAAAGAAGATCTATCTCAGCATTAGAGAAAAATATCCAATGATATCTTCAGCATAGGAGAAAAAGTAAAAAATGAGATTCGATCCGACACCATCATCTTATCTCTTCAGTTGGCTCATTGAGCACGAGGATTCGAGGTATTGCAAGAAGGGGAAAAAATAGAATGGCCAAAGCGTAACCTCTAATATATAAATCATATTTGGGAAAAGATCATCATCTCTCAAAAGTCACATTTGTCGAACTCACAGCTTCGGTTCGTTTAGTTACATGCAAAATGTAAGGAGGTGATTCGACACTCTCAGCGCAGCTATGTGTGTGTATATATTTACCTCTTTGTACTCTACTGGGAGGGAGTTTTACACTCGTGGGGCGCCCCCCATCTCTTGTGTCTGTATATACGTATATGTGGAGCAGCGAGTGAAATAGTTTTTCTGGGAAGAGAAATCTCGGAATATCCAAAGGTCGTGAACTACAGCCTTTTGATATATATATATATATATATATATATATATATTTTCACTGAGATGCCTAGCACTCTCTGAGACCTTTATGTATTGATCAACACAGTAATGATCCTGCCCAGGTAACGGGGTTGTTAACTTTAGATCTGGGGTCCCTGCGTTGCGTGACACACTCTTCTGTTTAATCAATTCGTCTATTTTTTTTTTTTCCTTTTCTTTAATCATGAGGAGAGCTGGCCACTCCAACCCGGTGACTGGATCACTACGTTTTGACTAATGTCTCGAGGATTGTTAATCACATTCTCTATCGTCATAATCTCTGTTATATTTAAAAAAGAAAAAGAAAACACTTATCTAGTGAAGAATCTCATGTTTTTTATTCAGAAATGTATTTGCGAAGATTTTAAATGTGTTTTAGAATATAATCGTTTCCCATTTCAAATGAAGATAGAAAAGGCAGTGTAATAAGTTACATAAAGAAAAAAAAAAGCAGTGAGTCATAGAGAAGATTAATAAGTACTATTTGGATAGAAAATGGAGTTCCTCGTCAGATTCCTCTCAGCTTTTGTTAGTAAAATATGGCTAACCAATGTACTCCCTCGGCACACATCTCCGAGGCAGTAATGCACCTGAACACACATGATCTGTTCTCTGTACGTGGATACATTCCCAGTCCATCCGAGAGAACAGTGTTACCTACATAACACAGACCACACAGACCCAAGGTGCGTGACCGAGGAGATGGTCTGACCTTAACGCAACCACAGAAGTGAAGAAGATGCAGTTCTCCTTAAAGAAAAAAAAAAAAGTTGAAGAAAAGGATAGAAATAGCAAAGGCAGAGTACCAGATGTATTAAAAAAAACACCAGTCGACAGTCTTGCCAAGCTTCGTTGCTCAAGGAAGCTTGGACGGGTCTGTGCGGAACGTAACTCAAAACTCGGTGTGAAAGAGGAAGTTTACCCGACCAGTACATGGGTAGAACACACGCCCACTCCTCGTCCGACCAGGGCGCTGACATGCCCGCCTGGCCACCAGCCGTGGAAGCCAACTCGCGTTGGGAAGAACAGCTCCTGTGTCATTGCCCCCTCACGATGCCAGAGACTCGTGGAGCCTTACGAGACTATTTACATTTTTTTTCACGTTACCAGAAATACAAAAATAAAAATAAAACTACCAATACCACAGAGCTTTCCATGGTTTTACCCCGGCCGCTTCACATGAACTGGTTATGTCTGCATCCAACACGTCGACCCCTGTATACCACGTGGTTCCAGTTCACCCTATCCCGTGCACGCCTCTCACCCTCCTGTATGTCCAGGCCTCGATCACTCAAAATCTTTTTCACTCCAGTTTGGTCTCCCCTTCTTCCTTTTTCCTCACCCCCCACTTCACACACACACACACACACACACACACACACACACACACAGACACTCAAACTGACTAGTTTTACCTGATTTAGAGAATAAGTCGAAAGATTTCCAATATTCTTTTTTAGGTTTTGCTGCTTTCGCCCGTAAACTAATATTAAAAATCCTATTGATTAATCATTCCAGTTAGTTCTTCTTCCAGATAATCTGGTGTTTAGCTCGTCTTCTTGCTTCATTCATGCGGCTGGCAGCATCGACTGGGTCAGCACAGACGTTGCAGAGTTCTCTTCTTGTGCGTCTATGATTGCAGAACGCCATGTTGGAGACTGATTCTACGTTTTCTATGTGCTGAAGAAGAATTTCATGCTGGCTTCTCCCAAACGGAACTTTTATCTTCCCGTGGAAGGCACTTGGGATTAGGATGCGCGGTATTATTTTGGTCCTAATGCCTCCTTGTAGGAAATTTGATCTGTAACTTTTAGGTGTTGGCAGAGAAGTGAACATGACAGTACAAAGCGTAAATATAGAAGAAAAGGAAAAGTTTATATCGATGAAACTGTTAATCTAAGAATGTTTATCATTATTCTACGCGTGTCAGTTTTCAGAGATACTGGACGTTTAAATAGAGAGAGAGAGAGAGAGAGAGAGAGAGAGAGAGAGAGAGAGAGAGAGAGACGTAACGAGGACGAAATTAAAGAGATCACTTCTAATTAGTGCAGAGGTCCGTGTTGGTGGTCTTATATGAGGGGGTCTTTGCCGCGAGACTTGACTCTCCCTCCACCCCTACCCACACTCCTTTGCCGCGAGACGTGCCCCCTACCCCTCCTCCGTCCTCCTCCTCCTCCTCCGCTCTTGACAGATGTCACCCACAGAATGTTTTGACAGCTGGCGTGGGATAATTAGGGATTTGACAGCACCGAGACAGACAAACAAAAGTGGCCCATGGAGTCAAATTATCCCCCCCCCCCTCTCTGTGACCTTTCGTGATATGTGAGGTCATGATGGTTGGAGGAGCTGGATGCTGGTAGCAACAAGTTCATGATTCGTCATGCGTATGACACAATAACACACACACATACATTTATCGACCAATCCCCAGAGGGAAGGATGAACAGCTGGGATTGGCTGTGGGCCGACTACCGCACCCCGAGGACTCTCATCCGGACGGGCCCAGTGTGAGAATCACGGTCGCCAATCGTGTGTGCGTGTGTAATTAGGTATTAATCCAATTCCCAAAAGTGCACACACGTAGAACTTACACATCATGTTCTGAGGTGAAGAACATTACGACGAGTCATGTCTCAACAGTCTATACAACAGTCAGGAGCCCTGAGGATTATCTCTTAATTGCGAGATTTATTCGGCCGACGTCGTGACCCGTGGAATACATTGCCAACCGGTGTGACACCACTGCAGCCTTTGCGAACCCAAGGAGCACATATTCGAAGCTTCGAACTATGTTAGCACGTGCTCGAAGCTTCGAATACTGTTATCACATTTTCGAGGTGGTAGCACGTACGAGTCCTTGAGTCCGTCTTCCATCTGTGTATTTCTCTTTCCTTCGAAAATCAAAGCTGTGTCATTCTCTTCTCTCTCTCTCTTTTATAGCCATCTTTCTTTAAACTTTCTCCTTTTGAGAGATAGCTCTACAAAAGTTTGTATATATGTCTTTTCTTTTTTTCATTCTCTACTTTTCATTTCATCCGAAATGACCACGACTCGGGGCATTTTCTCGCCCGAGCCATGTGGGCTGTATCATGAAACACACACACAAGAGTATGATAATCTTATGACATTACCCATTCACTATATCAGCCGCGTCTCCTGTAGGAATGCTGGTGTCCTCCTCCGTCATGAATAATGAAGAGTCGTTCGTTCCATATTCATAAACAGCTGACTGACTGACTCACCGAGTCTGTCTGACTGACGCAGGCCGATGGATGTGTCCGGTTCCAGTATATTTTTTTGGCAATCGTTGGTTAATGTCAGCTAAACCGATACTGAGGGATTAGATTGTGGGACTGAAAGACTTTTTTTTTTACTGATTTATGGCTTCTTTATTTGCCTCTGACGTTTAATCTAACTGCAAAAATGGTACAAAATTATTTTTGCTTTAGTCTTAGTGAATTTTTGTAAGTTTGTATGTCCGTCTGGCTGTCTTTTTGTTTGTCTTTGACCGAAGGCTTGTATGTACGCCCATTTTTTTTTTGTTTTTTTTTTTGTTTTACGCGTCTTAAGATAATTTCCATCTGCTTTTTATCGTAATATTAGAACGGATTTATTGACCCAGTCCGTCTCCCTCAGCTTCTCAAGGACATTGGCCATTTTCTTGCAACTTAACTACATATATATAGTTAGGCACAGTAGCCAATAAGCAATCAAACAGATCAGAACACAAAACCCCAGCTGCTGACTGACGGTACTGCTAACTAAGCATCGTAATGTCATTAGAAACAAGTCAACGATCATTATAGATATAAAGAAAATGGGGGCCCCATACACCGCCCTCCCCTCCTGTATTAACAGCTGGGCTTTCGTAATGTTACGATTGCTCGTTAGCCTGATTATACACTAATTCATTCGTAGGTGCGACGGAAGACGGAGTGGTAGTAATTCCATAGCACTTCTGTAGTAGTAATAGCAGTAGTTTGGGCTGCAGAAACCTCCACGTCTGTGCGCAAATAGCATATATTTCTTTTTTCTAGAGTGGAGGATAGCCTCTATATCATTCGTTTTCCCGCCATCGATTATTTCTTTGTAAAACGTATCATTGTGGGTTGGGGCAAGAGGCATAAGTAGCCACTCTAGGGATGGGGGAACCCACACACACGGGGCTGCCATAGACGAGATTAAGGGGTTGTTTTTCGTCTCGCCCTTACCAGAACCCACTCATTAAGAACCGGATATTACTTTTGGCTGTGGTGGGGAAGGCGTCGAGCTCTCGTGTCCCTTACGCTGACCAGCCCAGCGAGAACCTCCTATACCCCCAGGGACGGTCCGACTTCAGCACGTTAAACGTACAATAAGGTTCATTGGCATACGGTACTTTCACCCAGTCTATATAAAGCCAATGTGACCCTCTAAGGATATATATATATATATATATATATATATATATACAGAGAAAGAGAGAGAGAGATTTGCAAATATATATAAAAAAGTAGAAAGGAAAAGATCGCAGGATTTTTTTTTTTTTTTTTTTTGGAGGGGGGGCATCAGCATCTGAAATACGACTGATTTTACGACAATACTTACGTCTTGCTGGAGGAGGAGGAGGAGGAAAAAAAAGAAAAGATGATTCCTTGAATATCTTGTCACTGTCAACTTCAGCGTTTACTCATACCTTAGGAAAAAAGAAATGATCAAGAAATTGGTACACCAAAATGAGCGAGTAACTACAGCAAGTGGGCGACTGTGTGTGGTAGAGAATTAGCATATGAACCAAAGCCAGCGGTAGAGAGGAAAAAAGAAAAAAAGATATTTACGTCACTCAGGAATGCAAAGTGTATACTTAATGACTCTCCTTCCTGCTTCTCTTTAGTTTTGTAAGTGCTTGCCTTTGATGCAAGCAGCTTTAGGCGGGGTGGGGGGGGTTGGGGGGCAAAGCATGAAGTGTTCAACAAGTGTTACGAATTATTGCTCTCTGTGACACACTGTGTGTGTGTGCGTGTGTGTGTGTGTTTGTGTGTGTGTGTGTGTGTGTGTGTAATTGACTATTTATACCGTATGGAGAGCGGATTTTACAATGGTGGGTGCCTTCCCCCATCTCTTGAACCCTCCTTACCATAAAAAAACAATTTGAAATTCTGATTTTTTTATTTTTTTTAATTTTTCGTGTGTGGTTAAATACGGCCCCTTCAAAAAAAAAACACTGTTTCTCAATTCCTTGGGGGGTTCACCTCGATGGCATTTCGGATCATCTCGTTTCAGACTCTTCGAAGCAGTATCGGATTCGTATGACTTGTTTGCTTCACTCAGCAGAGAGACTGAGTGAATTCCACCAGCATTTGTTGGAACGCAATTGATTATTGCTTCCTTTGCCTGAGGTTTGAGAGTCAGAAATCTCTGAACACGCATCACTGATCATTGTTACCAGAACACAAGTACAAGGTCTTCCCCTCACACACACACACACACACAAACAAACAAACACAGTTCAAAATGTTCATGAGATGGTGTCTCACAAACGTAAAACTCCCTCCCTGTAGAGAGCAAATAGGTACTTACACACAAAGAAGAGACCAAGACCTCTCTCTCTCTCTCTCTCTCTCTTTCGCCTCCACCGCACGCACTCCATCTCCTCCCCATCTCCCACCACCTCTTCCTCCTCCTCCTCCTCCTGCTGCTCCCCATCACACCACTCGAGAGAGAGAGAGAGAGAGAGAGAGAGAGACCTCCCTCCCTCCCTCCCTCCCCTTCCCTTCCCATCTCCCTCCCCCTCCCACCTCCCCTTTTTGAGACGGAACGCATTATCTTGGGGCGAAGGTAAGGAAAGTAAATCAGTTACCCCGGCGGTTGATTCCCCATCCGTCCGGCGGGCAGACAGTTACATCCGAAGTGTTGACAGATGTTCATTATTTCAACACTTAAACCCCCTCGCCCTGGCAGGGGAGAGAGGCCCTTAAGACAGCGCTCCCGTAAGGGCGACACTCCCGCGGTGATCCCACCTCCCGATGCGTCATCATAAACTTATCAAAGGGGGACTTTCTTGTTTTTATCTGGGCCAGTATGGTATAGGCCCCTGGAGCAATAAATCATCTGATTGGTAGTTATTGATAGTGGGCGGAGCTCCAGGTCACGGCGGGGACCAATCAGGGGGCCCCGAGAGAGGGGGGGGAGGGGGGGAGAGAGTTGGTGGTATCGACTAATGTAAACATTGACGCCGAGTTTTAGATGACAAGTGAGTGACGCCAGGGCTTGGGAGGGAGGAAGGAAGGAAGGAAGGAATAAATGCTTCCATCTTTTCTTTCAAGCTTTCTTTCGCCGATGCCTTCAGGAGTGGAGTGGTGGTGGAGGTGGTGGTAGCTCCGCTGGGAGTGACTGAGATTAAATGTCGCGTATCTGTACGCTGGCGACGTTCTATGCTAGGCTAAGTTAAAAAAGAGTCGAGGGTCGACGAGTATGGAGCGACATTTTGTATTCTCTCGTCTCTCTCGTCCAAAGCCGTTGTTAAGATGAAGTAATATAACGCCGAACACAACCATTACGGTACGGATAGATGGAGGTCTGAGATACTCACTCCGTTTTTTTTGAAAGAAACCTTAAAGAATCCTGTTCTCTGGTAACTCGAAAACAATTTTCGTGTTTAGAAATAATATTTGGATATGAGAATATTCCACAGAAGACAGTAGCGAATAGGCTTCATCATATCATACTATCAATTTTTATCTATGTAAATTACTGAACATTTTGAAGAATTGCTCATGAAAACTCGCTTCTAACATCTTGAATTTCAGGTGTCAGATAATTTGTGAAATTCACATTAAGCTGAACGGAAGGAATTAAGGAAGATTAGATAGATATGACAATAGATAAATGTGATACCTCTGAGTTCAGCGTGAGATTGCTCACTTCATATAAATGAGAAAAGCTCAAAGATGAAGTCGCAATTTTTAAACTTTATCTTTTTTTTTGTCACAGACGTTAGGTTGTGACAGAACTGTCTACTCCTCCGTCACTGGACGGAAAGATAGAGACAGAATAAGAGCGTGTACAAGGTTAAGTGGGATATATATATATACAGCAGATCCTAATGAGGTTAATGCTGGCCAAATACCCACTCATTTGTTTAATTGTATAATAAAATTATTAATATTATTATTATTATTATTATTATTATTGATATTATTATTATTATAATTTTTTTATAATTATTATTATTATTATTATTATTATTGTTTATATTATTATTATTAATATTATTATTATTATTATTATTATTATTGTTTATATTATTTTTATTATTATTATTATCAATATTATTATCATTGCCATTATTACGCCATTAAACAATACAATCTCCACATCGCTATTCCTCTCATCCCATGAACCTCTTGCCTCCCCACTCCTCCCCTCCATGCAGCGCCACTTCCCCCACTTCCCAGGCCACCCAACCTCCCCAACCCAAGACCTCGCCTCCTTGTTCCCCTACCACGGACGAGGTCACACGCCATGGAGGGGTGTGATGGATGAACGTTTAGTGGACTGCGGATGGAGGATGATTGTAAAAGGTGGATGAGTGTTGTGATGGATGATTGTATGGTGGATGAGCGTATAATGTACGTATGAGTGTATGATAAGTGTGTGTTCATGATTAGTGTTTGATGAATGAATGTTTGATGGATGATTGATTGATTGATGAGTGTGTGACGAGTGAGTGAATAATGCAAGTGGAGCCTGAGTAAGGTGGGAGAACTTTGATATGAGTCAAATGGATGAGGACACTGTGGATGAGTTGCTTGTACTGGGATTAACACGACGGCTCTCGCTTAGTGTTTCTTGGTGGTTAAACAAGACGAATCTGACGTAGTCTGTCCTGGGGTTAAGAAGCCGTGGCCTGACGTAGCCTCTCCTGGGAATAACACGACGGCTCTCGCTCGTCTTTCATAGGGTTAAACGAGACGAATCTGACGTAGCGCGTCCTGGGGTTAGGAAGACGGGGCCCAGTGTGGTAATCTGGTATTGACAAGAATCACCCAGCCTTATGGTCATTACTGTCGCGCTAATTACCCCCGCGTTGGCCCCGCCCGCTCGTTACCCCGTGCTCTACACGATCCAGACATTTCATACGTCCAAAGGTTTTCTCTAATTACCAGAGATAATGGCCGTCTGCTGCCTGTGTGCATACGGAAGCACAAGGATCAGCCAGCCAGCTCGCCAGGGCCAGTAAGCATATATAACATCTGCGTCTTTAATGGCTTACAGTCGTTAAATCTAGAAGGAGAAGGAAAAAATATTGTCCCGAGTTTTACGTCCCATGAGTCTTTATATATACGTCGCAAGGGAGTTAACGATCATGAAGTGGTCGTTTTGAAGACGTCGCAAACTAGGGTGCACCTTTACTGCCCCGGGACCATATTTGCTCAAGACAGCGATGGGTAGGATTTGATGACCAGGTGGGCAATGATAGTATATATACACAGCGTCCTCAGCTTGCTTGCTTGCTTGCTTGTTCCCCTCTCGTCCCACCGCCACACACACACACACACACACTCGTTTCATGATAATAACGATGGCAAATAACGCTTAAGGAGCGAACACTAAACATGATACGAAGGCGGGGTACTGATGCCGCCTGAGTCAGACAAGGATACTGACAATATACACTGTATATCCTCGAGTGAACGCAACAGAGAGCATCCGTGCTGATCTGTAAGTGCATTAGTGACGATATCAATTATCACACTATCCTTATCGCCTCTGGAATATACGGTACCTTGGTTCGAAGCCCGAGTGCAACTTTTCTTCTATTTTGCGAAGCTTAGATTTCGTTGTTCCTTCCTCTGGATGGGGCGAAGCGTCACAGATATTTGAACTGGCGCCCTGTGCTCGGAGGTGTACTGGGATGCCGTCCCACAGGTCGCCAAGAGCTGACACTGCTCCCATGTGTACTGGAGGTGTAGTGGCGGAATAGAGCACAGAAAATAGGTGTGACAGTGCACACTGTGTCATCAGGTCACAGATATTGTTAGTGAAACATGTAAAGGAGATGTCGTTATCTATACAGGCTACTAAAAAGGCCCCTGATGATCAAAATTCTACTTAAAAAAGAATTTTAGGTAAAATTTTAAGTCTTTGGATATGGTACTGAAATATATAATTGCATGAAGGCTGTCTTGATAAAAGGGAGTGCTATTAAATGAAAGAAACAGAATATTCGAATTCTCGTGAATGATAGCAGCGTATGTCAAGGCTCATTCCTTGTCCCGATTCTTTTTTTCTTTTTCCACACTGGATGTAAATAATGTAGAATTAACTCCGAAGACAAAGTGCCTGAATTTCCCGACGATGTAATAGCAGGAAGAGGAATGATAACATTACGCGTAATTGATTACAGAGCCGTCTGAAATGGCTGGGACAAATTGTTAACAACACGGTTCGAAAGGCGGCAAATGATACTGATGGGAGAGAGGTGCAAAATGATTTATTTAGAGGCCAGGGGGCAAGAAATACCAGTGCATGACGACTGGAAAACCGCTTTTCAAGAAGGTCTAAGAAGTGAATGATCTTGCTGGTTATGATGAGCAACTACCTGTGGTCCCCTGAGCACAATGTGGGTCATCGCCCCCCCCCCCCAAAAAAAAAAAAAAGGTGTAGACAGGGGACAGGGTCATCGTCGTCGTCATCGCCGTTGACACATCGTCGGGATGAATTGGCAAGTTAGATGGGGCGCGACGCCTGATGTCTACAGCATCGAACCCCCGAGAGTGACTTTGCTGTATGACCCAAAGCCAAAAGAAAAAGCAAGCAAATGGAGGACTTGGTGATATCTGCCATCCTCAGCTTTGTCCGCGTTACACCAAAGATAATGGAAACTACCAGTAAACTTCTCCTCCTTTCCAATTAAACCGGTATCTTCATTCAGATAGATAATTAAGGCTGATAAAGCAATGTTGGGTGATTGTGGACTTACGTGTCTACATAAATCTCACGAATTATTGTATTTTATGGAGGTATAAATCTTTTGAGATTCGAACCCCGATATTTATATATTGTTTTTCTCGTACGACATATGTCGTACAACACAACACGCAGGGATTTATAACGTCATCTGTGTCGTCTGTTTATTGAGACTCTCATTATAACTTTCGTCATAGTTAAGCGAGCACTTGATACGTCGTAAATATATATATATATATATATATATATATATATATATATATATATATATATATATATGTG
>JAYMFT010031201.1:0-15988 GCA_038088735.1 Panulirus argus
TATATACACATACACACACACACGAGGTCAAGAGACGGGGCAACACGAGTATAAATCTCTCTCTCTCTTTCCCACCAAATCATCTAAATGATCACATACATATGAGAGGTTGGACCCTCCACGAGTATAGAACTCTCCTCCCACACTGTGCAAATAGGCAATAACATACAGGTAATTACGCTTATACACACACACACACACACACACACACACACACACACACTCAACGCTCTCTACCATCCATCCTTCAATTCACGGGGTAACTGGTTGACGATCAATAGCCGTGTGTGTGTGTGTTTTTAAACCATATTTTTGTATACGGATTTGTGCGTGGACTCCTCGCCTTTATTTCTATGACATTTATTTATCCTGACTTTTGTCGTTATGGACGTTTTATGTGTCGCAGTTTTCCGTGTATTCTGATCACGCGTATTTATGCTGGAGTCGAAGCGATAGACGAGAAACAAGGCTACTCCCACGAGGAATATCCTTAAGAAGGAGGAGTTTCCAAAGCAGGCCAAGCCATTTGGCTTCCTACGGAGAACTTTAAGGATAGAGAGAGAGAGAGAAGATGGTGTACTATTTACTGACGTGCACAGAACGAGGCAATTCAGCCGTCAAGAGGAGTGTATGAAGCCTCCCATTTTCCCGAAACTGTGTCCAGTCGTTACACCCGCCGAAACATGAGGCGTAAATTTAGCGTAGAATCTCTCTTGCCATAGGTACATTTTTCCGTTTTCATTTGACGTACTTGTTCGCCATTTTCCTTGTTGCGAGCTAACGCCAGGAACAGGCGAAAAAAAGGGCTTCTTTCGCTCATATCCACTCTCGCTGTCATGTGTAATGCACCAAAAATCAGGTGCTATTTATTTAACATCCAACCGCCCACAGACCCTCCGGTGGTTTCCCCTGAATCAGCACATTGACAGCATGTATATTATGTATATATATATGATTCATCTGCGTATGATACCCACTGACAGAACACCTTCCACTGTGAGAGAAGTTGACGAGAAGTTTTCTACTTTCCTTCGGCATAGCGAACCTAACCCTGTTGTTATAACAAGTGGGTCAAAACTCGATCCGTAGAACATCCTGACTACTTGTTAACGCACATTCATATTCCCAAACGAAAACAAAACCCCGAGAAACAACAGAAAAGAATGAAGAAACCTTGTTTAAAGAGAGGGTGCTGCCTGCCCTCGCCTCCCCGTCAGAGGCTAGTAAAAACAGACGGTGTAAATATCACCCAATTCCGCCCTCCGTCTATTTCAGCAGCCTCGCCGAAGGAACCCTCAAAGCAGGACTAGGCTTGAAAAGCGTACCCTGACATAAAACTGGAGAATGTGAAAACAGCACCATTATTTTTTTTTTCTCCCTTTACAGTTATTTCGTAAGACACGAGGAGGATCAACAGGTAGTGCTTAAACCCCTATCAAGGCACCCAGTCGCACTGAAAGGTGTATATATATATATATATATACGTCCCTCTCCTCTAGGGAACCCAGAGTTGTACGCTCTATTTACTCTCGTATTCGTTGTATATTCTAGCCTCCCCCTTTCTTATTAATCCATTCTGGCGTCCTATCCTAGTATTCCCTGCTCTGTTCCGTCATCTCCTCTCCTATTCTGGCTACATCTGACATACCCTGTCATCTTTGATCCTATTTTGATAAACTCTATCGCTCCTTATCCATTCCTAACATCAACTGAACTATTCTGGCATCTCCTATCCTTTTCTAGCATCTTGTGGCCTCCTTTTGCTCTCCTAGACATAGTGATAATCTCTGTCTTTCTATACAATCCTAAGAAGGATATTGCGCACCAGTCATACCTGAATACCTGGTCAGTTTAGGACCTTATTCATTCCTTACGTCCTTACGCTGTGTCCTTTGTCCTCCTTGTAACAAGTCTTCTGATGCTCTCTTTGTACCAGTGAGCTGCCGGGGGTCGAAGGCCGGACTCTGCTGAGGAAGGAACCTGATGAGTTTTTAGCCACATAGCCAGCGGTTGCGATGATTCAAAGATAAGTAATACATCTTTGAATGGAAAGTAACGTTGAGCAAAAGATATGGAAAGAAAGGCGGTGTTTTGCGCTTTCCTTCCCCTATAGTGAAGCTCTCTGGCGGTACAGCGCAGTCCTCTGTTCTCTTGTATGTAAGCGCAGTCCTCCGTAATGACAGTGTAGCGCAGTTCTCGGTCTGTAGAGTAGAAAGCGCAGTCCTCGCTTTTGAATGATACGTCGATCAATGCATTTCTCGTTCCGCATTAACGGTGAACAGCGCATTCCCCGCTCTGGCGTTGATGGTAAACAGCGCAGTCCTCGCTCTGGCGTTGATGGTAAACAGCGCAGTCTTCCCTCTCTCTCTTTCTGGCGTTGATGATGAACAGCGCAGTCTTCTCTCTCTCTCTCTCTCTCTGGCGTTGATGATGAACAGCGCAGTCCTCTCTCTCTCTCTCTCTCTCTGGCGTTGATGGTGAACAGCGCAGTCTTCTCTTTCTCTTGCGCTGTTTGCCATCAGCGCAGTCCTCGTTCTTCCAAGGTGTTGACGGCGTATAGCGCCACCCTCGACACACAAGATATTAAACAATATTCTCTCGCTTGTTCACATTTCCTTCCTGTCAGATTACAGAAGCCCGCTACAAGGTTATTGCTTTCGTGTCGTTTGTGTCTCGGTCACAACAGAACTGTTGACGGGAGCCTTGATTGGATATCTCGCAGTGGTTCGATTTATTTTTGAGGTAGAAAAATTAAAAAGAAAAGGATAAGAATTATAGGTTAAGGAGATCGTGAAACTGGGACTTGTCAACTCGCACGAATCTTGATTCTGGGACTTGTTGACCGGAGAGATCCTAAATTCTGGGGATTTGTTGACCCAAAATACTCTGAATTATGGGACTTGTCGACTCGGAAGACTCAGAATTATGGGGCATGTTGGCCCAGAGGACTCTAGATTATGAGACTTGTTGACCCGAGGACTCTGAAGTATGGGACTTGACCCAAAAGACTCGAAATTCTGGGACTTGTTAACTCAGATGACTCTGATTTATGGGACTTATTGACTCAGATGACTCTGAATTATGAGACTTATTGACACGAGGACTCTGAACACTGGGACTTATTGACTCAGATGATTCTAAATTATGAGACTTATTGACCCAAAAGACTCTGAATTATGGGACTTATTGACCCCATAAAACTCTAAACCCCAGGACTTAGTAACCAAAAAGACTTTGAACTCTGAGACTTATTTAACAAAGACTCTGTAAACCTTGTGACTGACTGGCCTAAGAGACTCTGAACCCTTAAACTTAATCACCCAAAAGACTCTAGACTTTGGGATTTATTGACCAAAGACGCCGTGAAACCCTGGGCCTGAATGCCCAAGAAGAGATTGAACTCTGGGACATATTAACCCAAAAATCCATAAACACCTCAATTTCCATACATCACCCAGTATCTGAACATCCCTCACCATCACCTACTTCACTGTCACATATCCCTCGTCTTTGCCTTCACCATCATCGTCACCACACACTCCTCACCATAACATGCCACTCACCATCACTTTCTCCACTGTAAATAACTAACAACTCATTTTCAACACTCCAGGCAATAACTGTATACGATCTTCAGAAGAGCACTCGTCAGTGTTGCATTTTGCAATCATCGTTGGTCATCGACTTGCCATCTGGATTCCTCGGGGCAAAACGTGTCAGTATTTGCACTTCTGATCAATAGAACTAACTTTTTTCATAAAGCCTTTAATTCATTCGTTCTTTCTTTGTCTTTTCTTTTTTTTTTCTTTGCTGGAAGCAAAAGAAAGGGTACACATGCCGAGGAGGACTCGAGTCGCCTTTTTAAAAAAAAAGAAAGAAGCAATTCCTTCCAGACTTTACGTGAGGACGATACTTGATTACCAGCTGTGCTCATCTCACGGGAATGAAAAGAAAACACAGAGCGAGTGATTAAGACTGGTGGTGCTTCTGTGGGTGTGTGTCCTGGGGAGGTCACACGAGCTCCTCCTGCAGAGCAAGAGTGCGGATTGCTCGCACTTGTAGCTGGGCTTAGACGCAGCCACGGAGGAGAAGACCTGGCCTACCTACAGTGCCTGTAGGAGACAAAATGCTAAAGAGACGTTGATCCTGACGGAGGGAACTGGGGGGGGGGGGGAAATTGAGGCAAGATCATCCGAAATTACGGGAATAGACCGAATTTCAGTAATGGTCTCTTCACGCTACGCTCAACATTACCCGGACAGAGAGAGTGTGAATACCCCAGAATTTACTTTGAAGAACGCAATCTGATGGGTAAGACCAGCTGAAATTGCAAGGGCAACAGAGAGAAATGCCGACAAGCTTGATCCCAAAGGCACTACTGATCCACTGGCATCATCATCATTATCATCATCATCATCAGAGGAGGAGGAGGTGCCTACATACAGGTCTCTCTCCCGAGGAGTCCATCAACCTCAACTGTGATGGATGGATGGATGGACGCATCAAAGGGAGGGAGAGAGAAAGATGGTGATGGATGCCAACAGACCATCATAGGCCGTAAGCCACAAGAACAGGTGACTGATAAAATAGATAAAGTGAAAAATGGGAAAATAACTAAATGATAAATGTTTTTAGCAGCAAAAACTGTTCGTCTCGTGTTAATCACCACCGATATGATCTTCATACACAAGAGAATGATGAAAAACTGCTCTATCTTCATCGTTTTTTTATCAAATTAGACTGCAAACTGAAAACGAATTTATGGAATAAGTGCCTATCTCACAAATCATCACTTATACTGAAATTTTAGGGGGTATTAGAATGTTTCATGGAAATCCGGGACAGCGTTCACTTCGGATGTAATTTAAAAAAACTATCAGAAGTGTTCTATAATCGGTGTTTGGAATGCAACCGTAGAAATACCTATACAGGTAGAGAGAGAGAGCTTATTGGCTCAGAATCTCTCGTACGTTTTCTGTTCTCGTCATAATTAAGAAGTCTTAATTACCTGTTATCAAACACTCGACATCTCCTTCCTTCCTTCCTTCACCACATCTCTTTTGCTCCCTCTATAGATACATGAACCTCCATCTCTTGACAAAATTACTCGAATTTTTTTTTTTGAGGTAAGATTATATTGATTTTTATACTTTTTTTGGGGGGGGTCAAAAACTTCGGCATTTTTGGGCTCAGTTTGAGTCTGATTGTCTTCATCTAAATTACTCTCCCCTTGCGCCTCCTATCGCCTCCCATTTCTCTCCCCATTTGTCCCTTAATCCTCACCCGTCTCCTCTATCTCCCCGGTTTTCTCACCCCAGCTTCCCTCGAACCCTGATGATGATGATCCTCATCCCCTACACCTATTTCTCGTCTCCCTAGTCCTACTTGTCCCTCCCCAGTGCCCCTTTATCACCCCATCCACACCTCTCACCGCTTGCGTCTCCCCGCTCGTCGTTTCTCCCCCGTGCCTCGGGTATGACACCAGCTCCCTGGGGGTGCCTGGCACAAAACCAAGAGTGCCATTCGTCGTCCGCTCCCGGCCCCAGTGTCCGGCCCGCGGCACTTCCTCCTGCCGGTGTTGATGACGAGGAAGCTTCCACAGTGTTTCCTGACGGAGGCGTTGCTGTGGGAGGGACGGTCATGCATCCCTTGCTGATTCTCGCCTCCCGTACGTTCCCCGACGCACGACTTAACCAGAGACGCTTATAGTGTCAAGCGACAGTGGTGTAAGTAGTACCCAGCGCTGGCACCACAAACCCCACAGGGCGTAAATACAGCAAGGAGAAGATCGTAGTGGTCCACCAGCCGTGGAAGTTGGTGTCCGGTGGCTGTAAAAGGAAAACTGGAGTCAGAAGCCCTCCAGCAAAATGCGACAGCAACCAACACTAGACCACAACACCATAAGAATGCTTCTTGAGTGTCGACAGCGCTCGGAGGTGATGCCAAGCATCAGAAAGTGTGCCTTGCATCTGCACAAATACTGAGCAAAGCGAGTCCAACATGCGATCGTATATGAGCCCTAAAAGCTGTGATAAAATCCCACATTCTTAGGTTCAATAACTGTGTTTGTGTCTCGTAGGTCTGACTGTGTCTTGGATGCGTCACACTGTCCAGGATTTGATGGCTTCCAGTGGGCTTCTGAAATATCAAACGTTCATTATCCCTTCACAGGGACAAATTAGTTTTACTCTAGTCTGGAGGCTTGGTCAACTTCTTTGCTTCTGTATCGTGAATCTATAAAGTTTAGTCCGTATCTCTGTAAGAAAGGAACTCGTACGAGGGTCGAGTCTGGTGTGAGTGGATCAGTGACACACACACACACACACACACACACACACACACCTCGTCCAAACGAGGTACAAGGGAGGCATGCAATCAGACGATGACCTGCCTCATCAGCAGCTGACTTGCATGCCAAAGCAAACAGCTGGCTTACCAAAGTACTGTTATCAGAAGAGTGGGAACTCCAGCACCCGAAAACTTTGGCCAGATCTCAAACAAAGGATCCGTAACGACTGAAAAAAGATATGTCAATATGAAAGTAATTTGCATAGGAAAACCAGTAGTGTATTGATGAGACAAACGAGGCTAACTTTAGTGTAGTTCTTAAGGCATACAATAATTATGAGCATTCAAATTAGCCTGGTTCTGCCTGTATTACCCACAAGCTTTATCGTATCTTTTGCTAGCTTTGCAGCACATCACCATGCAAAGCAAAATGTTCTTTAGCTTGCAAGAATACTTAGCTTTAGCTTTTGAGTACAGCTACGTACTTGCTTTTGGGATTTGATACGGTTTTCTTTGTTTCGATTGACCATTCCATCTGCCTCTTGTCATGTATTCACACCTCCTCTAGAAGACGGCTAAAGTAGACAAAGTCTACTGCTGCTATATCTACCTTAACTCCGTAAGCAGTAGATAGACAGATTCTGGAAGCAGGAGCCGCGATCCTATATCACCTCACACTTATAACAATATATGTATATATATGATTTAAAAAAAAATCAAATGATTATAGGCAACAATCAGAAGAAATTGGCTCAAGCGGAAAAGAATTAAAAATCTGAAGATAAAATCGAAGGGCGAGAGAGAGAGAGAGAGAGAGAGAGAGAGAGAGAGAGAGGAAAAAAATCTAATTGCAAATTAAGGAAACAAGTTTCCCTCGTCAAAAAAAAAAAAAAAACTCACTCTGGGATTAGCTGAAATGAGAACGAAACCTGCAGTAGAAAGTCTGCAATTTACATTCATTAGGTCTCATCTCCTCTCCCTGCAACTTTTCCCGGACAATTCCGGCATTATGAGGAAAATTCACTCGAGGAGAGAAATTGCTGCACTTAGTATTTGTGCCTTGTGGTGGCAAGTTGTGCTCGTCCAACTAGTGTGTGGCTGATGCTCTATGCTTAGGCCCATGTATGAGTGGGTTTATGTGATGGGGGTAATACCGAATATGTATGTGTGGTGCTGATGCCCTCGTGTGACTGTATGCTAAGGTCTATTTGTGGGTTTATGTGATGAGGAAGTATACCATGTATGCATGTGGTTTAGATGCCCTTCTGTGGTTTATCTTGTACGCTAAGGTCCCTTTGACATATCTTGTTATGGGGTATGTCTTATGTTTATATTGATGTCTTTGGATGGATATATGCTGAGGTCCAATGTTAGAGTTCATGTGATGGGGTATGCCGTATACGTGATGTTGTATGCTGAAGTCCATGTGGGAGTCTTGATGGGGTATACCGCATATTCTTGTGGTGCTGATACTCCTTGTATGTTGTATGCTGAGGCCCATATGTAGGTTTATGTGATGGGGTATACCGTATGTGTGATGGCGTATGCTGAAGCCCATGTGGGAGTCTTGATGGGGTATACCGCATATTCTTGTGTTTTACTGATGCCCCTTATGTGGCTGTATGCTCTATGCTGAGGTCGCATGTGTGGGTCTGTATGATGGGGTATACCGTATATGTGTGTGTGTATAGTGAGGGTGGATGAATTGTTCCCTCGGGTATATAACAGCCTCGACTCCATCACCTCGGGGTTGGTAAACACAGCACGGACGTGGGACACGAGAGTGATTTTGGGTTATTTAACAAGACGGTCAACCAAGAGGCTTAACGGAGTGATGTATTGATTGTGAGAGTTTCTTCATTGATTTTGCTCGTTTGTCTTGCTAGGTTGTGGGTGTAAAATATGTTGAGGAGATGGTGTTGGAGTGTCTTGGAGCAGCGTTCCGTGTCTTGAGGAGCACGGAAGCCGCATTTTGGACAAGTCAGTACACTCGAGTTTCGCTTCAGTATTCGCTACACTTGGGTCACAATTTTTAGCTAAACCCACAAACTTATTGTAAAGAGGTAGTGTTACACAACAATGTGGACTACAAGGGAAATATTTGTTATCGTTTTGGCGTAAATCATCAAAAAATGCCAAATTTATTGATTTTTTCCTCTAACTAGATTATCCGTTATCAAGATCTCCTCTCACAATGGGCAACTTTTGTATAGAGAGATGGTTATCATACTGACCTATTGCAAAATTGATTTGGAATGGATCTAGTCGAGAGATATTAAAGCCCTATCCATATGAACCTCAGAATGAGAAAGAGAAATAGGTCGATGACCCAGCTATAATAAAGGTTCTGGTGAATTTACGTGATGCATTTGATATTCAAATGAGTACGTGAGAGAGAGAGGCGACAATTGTAGAATGACACAAGTGCTCAGTTGAGTACGCTTGAAAAGCAGTTTGAGAACCGGGAATCAAGTCAAAGTCTATTTCCTGTTGTACGAATATAAAAGACATCTGACGTTCTCTGAGCCAACACCTGTAAAAAGGAATCCCAGTTCATCACGTAACACAGACTCCCACAACACTGTAAAAGACGGGCATGAGAAATGCGACCCATTCATCCACATTACTGTATAACTTCACCATGAAAATGTTAATCTCATATTTTACATCACTTAAGAATTAACATTTGGTCTCTTAACAATTTTTCTGCCTCCCTTCCACTCTCTTTAATCACACACTCATTCCTGGATCTTTTGGCCTTGATATTGTAGAATTTTTTGTTTCACACTCATTGAAAACAGGCCCTTGGACGATCACCCAAGGATATTCAACTGTGGGTGTGAAAAATACTATCATTATCTTAATGCGTTTGCGAATTTCATGTCATACGAATCTGTAAACAGAACCAGGGGTCGTGGTGGTACCCATAGCCAGCGTTCTGTTGTGGATCGATCCGAAGCAAATGTTCTAAAAGAATGTAAATAGAAAAGACTGTTTTTACAAGCCGTGCGTCCTGCACCAGCCGGACCGTTGTGGACTAAGCAGCTCTCGTTCCATCCTATCGTTGCTGTGACAGCGAAAGCCGAGCGCGTTGCCTAGTTTCTAGCCGTTTCTCGTTCAACAGACGCTGGATAAACTGTCCCCTTCCTGTATACAAGAGCCTCGTCTCCCTCAGCTCCGAGGTTGGTAAACACGGCTCGTACGTGGGACATGGGTAATTGTGGGTTATTCAAGGAGGCACTGGTACCATGCGGCTTAACGGAGAGTGATGTATTGATTTTGAGAGCTTCCTCTTTGGATTTACTGGTTTGTCTTGGTAAGTTTAGGTGTTGGTGGTTTGTGTGTGTGTGTCTCGGTGGAGGTGGGTGTAGAGCAGTTGAGGTGTAGGTGTTCTGTGTCCTCAATTTAGTTCTTGCGTCTTGAGCGAGCGAGTACACTAGGGTTTTGCTTCAGTTTACAGACTCGACACTAAGAAGCAGCGTTACATATTCAAATACTTGGTGTTGTTTGTGCGTGAATAGTCATAACTAAAATACATTTGATTTTTTCTTCTTTAGATTATTATCCGTAATCAAGAGCTCTTTTCACATTTGGGAACCCATTTTTGTATTTAGAGAGAAATTATATACCAATCTGTAACAAAAATATGATTTGGATGCAGGCGAGTGACAGTATTAGAGTCCCGTATACAGTGAAATCACAAATGATAAAACGACGGGTCAGTGAACCAGCTATAGAGATGTAGGTGAATTTGATTTAGTACGTTTGATATTCGAACGAACTCGAGAGAGAAGCAACGCTTGGAGGGTGGCAGGAACTAGTCCTAAACTAGGGCCACATTAGGAGCGTAGGGGGGTCTTCGCATTATGCTTAAGTCCTGAAGAAGGCGCTGAAGGTTGGTTGATGTAACTTGACGCTGACGGCCTCAACTGGCAATTAATGGAGCCAAAAGCCTAAACCAAACCACATAACGGATCGTCTGCTGGTGAAGCGAGTCTAAAAAAACAGAGCTGTTTAAAGGCAGTTTTAGAACCAGGGTTTAAGGCAGAGCTTTCTACTAGGAACGTAAACTTCTGTCGTCTTGCAAGCTCCCAACAGCTGCAAGGAGGGAATTCCACTAATTCCCTAGCCTAGGCCCCCAACACAGCAAGAGAGATTCAACCCATTCTTCCGCGTAGAAAATCCAACCCCAGATAAGTCGATTATATTTTGGTGAACTTAATAACTTGATAACTTCATAACTAGTGCTGCCTAGTGGCAAAAATTCTCTCCTATCCTATGTCTTGCCCTTAAGCCTTGAAATCCTGTGTCCTATGGCTTTGGAATCCTATGTTCCAACTCCTAGCTGACTGAACTTCGTTTCGTGTCATATTTGCAAACAAATTACTTGAGAGGGTCCTAAAATCAAGGAACTGTATCCTACACTTCTTAAAGAAAATGTCCGGTACCATGAGGATATAATCTGAGATAGGACTGGAGAATGTATTCTAAGTTTAGTGATCAACTTATATTCTCTAGCTGTCAAAAACACGCACCGAAGCCAGAGCCGCTCACAGCCAAGCCAAGATAGAAGAATCTTTGCTCCAAGACCCACTCGAAGTGATCATCACTTCCTCTCGTCCCAATAAAAACAAAAAGGTGACTACTAAGGCAAATAACCCTGGCAATTTCCATGCGTAAATCAAGAGTGATATTATCCCTTGGAAACAAAAATATAAACGCGGTGTTTGGGAAAGTTCTTTATTAGTTTACATTCTATGTTTTCTGTTAATATTTTGAAGACTGTAAAAACTCGCAAGCGAAATTTTCGCTCAACAGTTCAAAGCAAACTTCATAACGCTTCTATTGGACTGCTCTCTACCGAATCATTTTATGAAACAAAATATTCGAAACCATCTATATTCCTATATGACAATTCCTTTTTAACCTTCGAAATTACTGCGTGAGCACTCTGACATAGAAAACGTATCAAACGATGTGTATCTAACAGAAAAAATGGGAAAATGTGACAAGAATTTTGTATTGCTGCCTATAGAAATACGACGTACTCTGCTCACAGTAATGTTCCATACAGAAAGAGGGAGAATTTGATGAAATTTTTCCATATAATCATTTGTCTGCCTCCTCTTGTTTTTCCTTGTTTTCACAGCCTTTTCACCTTCAGGAGTCGGGTCTACAAACACCTGAGTTTTCAATCTCTCATATATATATATATATATATATATATATATATATATATTCATTTTTCTACCTTTCAGTTATGAATACCATGACTGAAGCCCGCGTCATGTTGACTATTTTTAAAATAAATAGAATAGAAAAAGCCCCTTTTTTTGATATATCTTACGAAATTCATTATAGTTGAATCTGTTAACGAAGAAGGACAAGAGTTTGTGACGAACGACTAGCGTATGAAATTTAGCAATCGATCCACACCGAATATTACAGAACTCTTTGAACAGTGGTTGATTTGGAAGCTCCCCTCTCTCGCTCTGATGTACGTCTATAGCATAAAATATTGTATTGGAAATATTAGAATAACAGTCAGACCAGAGAAATGGATGGAAAATATACATACACATAGATATTACGTATCACGCTTGAATAAATTCATACATACATACGTATATGTATGTAAACATGCACACGCATAGTCGAACGCACAAATACGTACACACACACACACACACACACACACACACACACGCACATATGTACATATAGAAACTTGCGCGCACTTGCGCGCGCACACACACACACACACACACACACAAATACATACAAATACACACAAATCCAGAAGTACAGATCATTATCACATATCTCTCTCCTGTTCACTATTCTGACGAGATTCACATTCCATTTTTCACATGACTCTAAATGATGAGAACCATTTATTATCATGATACAAATTTCAGACACAGTGGTTAACTCATCCAAGAATCGACTCCCTCTTTTGCTGGCGCTCTGAAAGTCACTATCAACATTACTCCACATTACAGCACATCCTGAGAATCGCTGTCAACAGTGCACTTCATCACAACACATCCTGAAAAATCACCAGGACTCTAGCACATCACAGAACATCCTTAAAGTGACCATCAACATTCTTACTTCACATCACAGCACGTTCAGAAAGTTTCCTAATAACATCCTTTCACATCAGAACATAGTGTTGATATCTTTTTACTTTTCTTAACTTGTCCTCAGAGACGAGATATTGGGGACACATCCCTCACACTAACACCTGGAGTTCCACATCGCCTGAGTGATGTTCTCCTGCTAGCTGCTATGATCTGCGTTATCGTACGGAACAAAGGTTTCCAACTACCAGCGCCACTCCACCCAATATTCTTCGCCGGGAAAAATCTATAATTCGGGAAATTTAAAGCCTGAAATTTTTATCATAGATTTAAATGATCCTCTATGTTTGGCCACGGTGATTTATCACGTTAGGAAAAACATATATTAGAAACTTGTTACCAGGAGAGAGAAATTATTTGGTGTAAAAGTTTAGGAACGAAAAATGTGAGGGAAAAAAAAACGATTACAATAGGCAATGAATAACATAAAATTGTACATTACCAAATATTCGTATGAGAGATGGGAAATTTCACGTTGCGTAGGGTTGATACAGTGTCCCATACGAGTTGTGAGGGAGAGGGGGGTTGGGTGATGCAGTGGCCCAGATGAGTTGTGAGGATGTAGGACTGGTGCAGTGACTGCCCTTATGAGTAGTGAGGAGAAGGGGTGACGCTGGCCCTGGTGTGTGGTGAGGAGATGAAGCAGTGATTGGCCATCTCTCGGTGTAGCTTTGTGACCTACCACGACTCCAGTGAGTGGCCTATGGTGGTGGTCTTGTGGGTAGGGTGAAGGACGACCCTGATGCAACAGGTGCAAAGGTCACGTCATCGTACCTAAGAGTAATGCCGTTGTGTTTGGTGGTCGTACCTTCGTGCTCAATGGTCGTACCTTCGTGCTCAATGGTCGTACCCTCGTGCTCAATGGTCGTACCTTCGTGCTCAATGGTCGTACCTTCGTGCTCAAGGGTCGTCGTACCTTCGTGCTCAATGGTCGTACCTTCGTGCTCAAGGGTCGTAGTACCCTCGTGTTCAATGGTCGTACCTTCGTGTTCAGTGGTCGTGCCTTCGTGCTCAAGGGTCGTCCTCTTTCGTGCTCAAGGGTCGTACCTTCGTATTCAATGGTCGTACAATCTTGCTGAAGAGTTTAATTTCACTGCAGTTGAAGCCATTTCCTGCAATTACCTCTTCCTTTAGCTTCAGTATTGACTGGTGCTCCAACAGTTAGGGAGACACTGTCACATTGTGTTAAGGGGGAAAGCTCTGATGTCAATACTAGGTGATTAAGAGATGCAGGTCGAGTGAGTGTGTGTGTGTGTGTGTGTGTGTGTGTGTGTATGAGTCTGGGAGCTGTAGGTAGAGAGAGTGTGTGTGTGTGGTGCGTGTGCCTGTCTTTGTTGACAGGCAGGGAAGTGTGTATTGTGTTGTGTGAGACGCGAGCCCTGATTGATTCTCGCTCCCTAAATGTCTCAGTTGCTCAACAGAAAGCCACAAATCAAGGATATTTGATAGATTAAGAGGACGCTTCATGACTACAGATACCTATGAATAGTCTAAGATATATGATGGTAGAGATATGCAAAATATGAATACACGAGGTCTCGTCTTCTCCTAATGGCTACCCTCTGTTGCTTAACATCAGAGACATCCTGAGGAGAACACCTTCGGCGTCCTTCACTTTCAATGTAATTAATCTAATTGGCTTAATTGCCGGCCACGTGCGTCTCTCGTGGACATCAGGGACGCCCCCTAGAGTTGCCTCATCACTACTTTGAAGGGGATTAGTCTAATTGGCCTAATTGCTGGCCAGGTGTCCTTCATCTCCCGGAGTCAAGATTCAGTGAGGTTGGGGCGAGTCCTATCTATTCAGGCGTGCGGGAGGGAAGCCTTAGGCAGCGCTTCTGAGGTGGTAATTTGGGCCAGTGGTGACAGGCGTTGAGATCATGTCGCGGTGCAGATTTCATTCAGTCACACTTCCTCCTTTTCTCTCTCCATTCACTCACTCCCTCCCTCCCTCCCTCTTTCTCCATCACTCCTTCCCTTTCTCCATCACTCACCCCCTCTCTCCATCAATCATTCTCTCTCTCTCTCCATTCGTCACTCCCTCTTTTTCTCTCGCTCTCATTTTCTCCCTCCCTTTCCGAAGGAAGTTGACGCATCCTGTGTCGTAAAGCTTACAGCCGTCATGAGCGGAGGATCCCATGGCCCGTAAGATGTAACAGTGAGGTGGTTGGAGAACAGAGATCGTATTGGTTTTGGACAGAAGTACAACCGCTGTTCACCTCAACGAGACGGGGGCGGCCTAATACACGAGACAGATGAGAGGTTTCAGATGCTCCTGAAGTGTCTTTTAGAAGTCAAGATGTTCCTGAAGGTGTCTGTTAGAGGACAAGATGTTCCTGAAGGTGTCTGTTAGTGGTCGTCATGCCAGAGGAGTGAGGAGAAAATAGACGCTAGTTCTGTGATAATCTGAATGACATCTACCACGAATTTTGATATTAAGATAAAGAATAGTTAACTAATTACTGTAGAAACCTGAAAAAAAAGAAAAATAGCTTCTCCCAATACAGTTGAGCCTTAAATAAGAAAATGTCTTGCACACCCGTGATACTAAGGCCTCGTACTTCCTTCCCTCCTTATTCTCTTGGCGTCGCTTTCCGCCCGCCTCGCTAAATGAACTTTCTTGCCCCCGGCAAAACCGCAACCTCCTCCAATCACTACCACATAAAAGCCTATTGACAGCACAGTCGACCGGCACCTCAACCCGACGATGGAGCAAGGCTGGCTATACCACCTCAAAGGTTGGAGACGGAGGGGTGGGTGGGTGGTTGTTTGGAGGGAAGGTGGTGAGCAGAGAGAGTTATGTGGAGTGAGGCGAGGCGTGTGGAAGTCGAGGCGGTGGAGGCAGTGCTGTGGATTAGGTGGAAAAGGGGGATAGTATAGATATCTCCACACGTCAGGATATTGGGATTTTTCCCTCTGTGCTGATATGACTCCCACAATATATAGAGCGTTCATGAAAAAGGCAGTTATAGGGTCCAAGCCCTATTGTCGAGAGGGGATTTGTGGCCTCGCATTGCTGACACTTGTGTTACGTTACTGTGAACCGTAACGTATAGTGCCCTCGTCACACGGGGGTCGGTGTCGGTGGGGTGTTTTGTATGGAGACTTGCTGACAACGGTGTTGCGTCTATATCATACATGCTTGCCATTTCCCGCGTGAGCGAGGTGGCGTCAAGAACAGGTGACTTGAGACTTGGAGGGGAAAAATATTCCTCACTTGGCTCCTTGCTATGTTCGTACTTTTGGAAAGTAATACAGGAAGGGAGGATTTCCGGGTACCCCCAAGTTCCCGCCTTTCTTAGTCGCCTTCTACGTCACACAGGGAATATGTGGGAAGTATTCTCTCTCCCCTATCTGCAGGGATAATATATATATATATATATATATATATATGACAAAGTATGGGTGACTTGTGGAAGTTGGTGTCACCCGTATGTACCCATCAATCGATGCCACTTGTAAACAAGACTGACGTAAAATGCGAATTTAAGCAGAACAAATCCACTTTGATTCTGAAGTTACTAATTGTAATAGGCAGAAGAGAGCCTCTCATAGAC
>JAYMFT010031212.1:0-15988 GCA_038088735.1 Panulirus argus
TCTCTCTCTCTCTCTCTCTCTCTCTCTCTCTCTCTCTCTCTCTCTCTCTCTCTCTCTCTCTCTCTCTCATCCGGCAGCGAAGACCACACGACCCGTCGGTCGGATTTAATAACATCCATCGGCAAATCAAATCTCATGTCGCAACCCCAGGAGGGGCCGTATATGTCCTACTCTTTGAGGAGGGGTCGTGTACCAGTTTCTGTTCCCGGCATATACTAGCCTCGAGACGTGGTTGCAGGAGCTGTAAGATCCTCCAAGGCGAAGGAACGGGATCCTTGAATACATGCTAAACCTTCTTTCTCCTTCTGCGAGACATCTCGGATCTTGGACCATCATGTCTCTCCTCACGTAAAAGAGATTGTTATTCACTTTCACCTTCATTTTGGGTTGGGGGTTTTTTTTTTTTGGCAATGCTTCATCGCCAGTGGAAGCATAGTTATTGTATTCTCTGTGGCTGAAAGAGTGGGGCTCATCTGATCTACTGCAAACGAAGAGTTTAACTTACTCTTTCGAGTTAACCATAAGTGTAAAGCAGCTATGCAGATACCTGAGGGGGGGACACGCCACCTTGACCTCCACGCAACAGAGACTCCTCACTGACCCTTGCACCTGACGGGAGAACCTTTGGATCAACCGCAGGTTGACAGGTGTGAGAGGTTGTGGAGAGAGAGAGAGAGAGAGAGAGAGACCTATCGCTCCCCTACACATCGCTAGCCATTCACTACCTCTCCATCTCTCTTTTCTTCCGCCAACCTTGTCCGCCCTGCACAATTTACCGCCTCGGAACGCTGTTCATTTGTCGGAAAATCTTTCCCTTTGTACTCATTGTGTCCGGTAGAAATACGCGAGAGGCGTTCCTTATATCCTAATCTCGTTTCGTCCGAGAGCGTAGGAGAGAAGGTAGCCAGGGAGGGACTGGCAGTGGTGGTGGTGGTGGTGGGGGGGGGGGTCCTAGCGCCGCCCGCCCGGTAATGTTACTGCCTGACCCAGCCTCACAGGACGGCAGGAGCCGCGCTGGGGTGGCCGGCGGAGGCAACTTCTGCGTCGCGAGGGGAAGGAGGCTGGAGGGGCCAGGCGAGGGAGGGAGGCAACGGGCGTAGTGGAGGGAGGCTGGAGAAGGGGCTGGGTGATTGGGGAGGGGCGAGGTATCACTTGAATGAGGAAGGGAGGAGGAGGGGATATGCTGGGAGAGGGGCGCCTCCTGGGTGACTGGCCTCCCGTGTGCCGGTGGTGGGTAGCCCCGGCCTGGCCAGCACACCGGTTCCAATTGCGCAACTCACCAGGTTGGAAACCCTCCATTCCCACCCCACCCCACACCCCACCATCCACTACAGGTCTTAGTCTTGCCTACCCCTCCCACCCACCTCGGTAGATCCTTCATAGTCAAGAGTCAGGGTGGGTTAAGCTTAGTACTCCCCTCCTGTTTTTAACTTTGTTTCCAGTGGGATGCAAATAATATACTTGTATGTATGTACGTATGTTTTCGTCAATGTTCACCGTTTCCCGCGTAGCGAGGTAGCGCCAGGAACAAACGAAGAAAGCCCTCTTCTGCTCACATGCAGTTTTAAGGTGTCATATATATATATATATATTGCACCCACACCATCTGCCGTGGGTGGGGTCTGGTGCTGGCCACACCCACCCACACATAAGCTAGTGTCGGCTATCCGCCTGGGGAACGTTTTCTCTGTAATTCTTTACGTGGAGGTAAGAGTTCTCCGGCCAGCAATTGCCATTCTTTCCCTCGCACATTTCTGGTGAGCGTGTCTGTGTACTGTGCGGGGGAGTGAGTCTGTTCAAATGGTTTTAAGTGCCCACTCGTTTGTGTGTGTGTGTGTGTAACTGGTCTGACCACATGGGAATCCGTTGTCTCACCTCCCATGACCCGTCTGCATGACCACACAATGATCTGGGTGGTCGACCCCCTTCCCTTAACACCCCAACGTAACCCCCTTTCTCTTACGTATTCTGAGACCCCGATATGGCTGACCCCACGAGATCCCCTAGGCCTGGAGGGCTGCGAGTACTTGGTAAGTCATCATCCAATCGGAGCTTCGTGTGTGTGTGTGTGTGTGTGTGTCTCTCTCTCTCTCTCTTTAGCCTCACAGGTCGCACACGCCGAGTTGCATCACCACTTCAGATGCAGCACAGAGAGAACGCACCCAGCAGCGAGAATGGTATCTGTAGTGTGTACCCCGGCCCCCATACCCGAGTACCTGGGTTCGCGCCCATTTTTCAGGCCCGTTAGGGGTGCTTTCGTCAGGCACCGCAGGCCGAACAGACGCTGCCGGCGGCCAGCAGACAACTATCGTACAGAGAGAGAGAGAGAGAGAGAGAGAGAGAGAGAGAGAGAGAAAGACAGACTGATTAGTATCCTTTTTCCCCCTCGGGAAATCAGAGAAAAAAAGAGTATGAAGATATTTACATCCGACCCGCACTGAGTTTCTTTTTTCTTTTCATCATCTCTATTCTTGGTAAAGGTTGTAATTATGGCGCTGAACACACGCACTCGGAAAATTCTGAGTTATTCTTTTTTTTTCACAGAAAAGGCTCTTTATGGAAAATTTCTCATTATTAGTTTGGAGAGAGAGAGAGAGAGAGAAGCTTTTAAACGTAAATCCCGAACTACTTCGTCACCGGTGGAATATCATAATCAAAAACCATCTTTTTAATTTTTTGAGGTGGGGAGCGGGACATTGTCTTGATCCCTAAATTAAAGATTTATAATATATAAAATGCAAAGAGACGAATTATGTGAATGCTAAATTTGTACTACGTGCGAATATATAGAAAACCGATTACCATCCCAACTGACAGCTAACGGCTCAACGATTCGTTTCTGCTAAAGGTTCACATCCAGGGCGGCCATAAGGACCGGCACATGTGCATGCACTGCCGCAGTTTTTTTTTTTTTCACCCTCTGTATCAGCGGCCGGTTTATTCCCGTCACAATATATTTTTTTTTTCATCAAACAACCCTACAGGCTGTTAGCCATCATCCACTCGTACACTCAAAGCACCAACCATCACCATGACCTGATCCCTGGCTGGAGGGCCCAGGGTTCTCGCTGGAGTCCATGAACTCCAGCTTGGAGACCCTCAGGACTTTCCGTTGTGCTCGGTTTAGGGTCTCACTGATGCGTACTACCCGGCGGACCTGAAGATGCATTGCAGCCATGTAATATGTGCAGCGGTACATGACTTGCAGATAACTGTATGAAAGCAAAGGCCAGTAATATATCAATACTGACATTAATTACCATATTTCATGTTATAAAATTCCTTTGTTTTACGACAGTCGAGACGGCAAAGGAGAAATCGTGTTTCAAAACAGTATTTGCAAGAGTATTTTAAATTCCGTCCATGAATTTAATTCAGCTTCGTAATGCTTTAGATGAAGTGGCTGTGATCTTAAGATGCTACAGTACAGACCGAACGGCTCACAAGTCAGAGACTCGTGTTCTTCAAGGTGCTTAAGGTCAGACGAGGGCCGTGGGTTTTTGTGCTGTTCTCTGGACAAATGTAGTGGTAGGTTGATGCGGGACCAGGCGTCATCCTGTGGCGGTGACTTGGGAGGGTTCTGACCCCTCCCCCTGAGGTAGGTACCTCATGGATGGACGACACTGTGCCGCCGCCTGCAATATCTCGTGATAGGAAGAGATTGGCGGGAATAATTCAACGATGTGCTGCCACGCCTCAGGCGTCATTACAAGAGAATATACCTGACCTGCAATATATGAGGATTAAAAATATAATAGTATTACATCACTTCAGTGTTCACCTGGCCAGCAGCAGTGCAGCGTTAACGCGTATTAAGACGTCCTTCTGACCGTCATGCATTGCGGTTTGTGCGTTCCTTTAATGAGGTTCACGGCAACCCTGGGAAGTGCCTCTCCTGCTGGTGAGGAGGTGTGACCCGCCCGCGCCGTCCCCCGCCCCCAACCCGGCTCGGACCGCCCGTCCTTGCCCCGGCTCGAATTGCCCTGCCCCGGTAATCAGACCTCCCTCCCTGTCCCGGTACGGACCGCCCTGACCCGGTTCCAGCCGCCCTGCCTCGGCTCGGAGCGCGCTGCCCCGGTGCTTGCACTGCCCCGCACCAGCTGTTGCAGAGCTAATTACGAAGAACATTCGAGATACTCCAGGTGACTCTCAGACTGATGGTTCTCTCCTGAAGGACACTGACGCCCACCTTTAGAGTAATACAGACTCAGGGATCCTGGTCAGTGTGAGACATAGACACAAATACACACACACACACACACACACAACCTAGCTGTTCATCCTCCCCTCAAAGTTGGTCAATAGACGGATACCTAGCTTAGTCTGGTGTGTGTGTGTGTGTGTGTGTGTAGATAAGAGTAAAGAAGTCACGTATATACAAGAGAAGGGGCAGCACGAGTGCAGAAGTCTCTCCCCGTATCACAGGTATAGCAATCTCTTACACACACACACACACCTTAGGCTAGAGTGTACGTTTATACGTACAGGAGTAAAGAGAAGACACATACTGTCTATGTACAAACTCTTGCCTCGTGACACACATACACGCGAGGGACGGTGGCGTCTCCTCCATAGCCTTGCTGGCCAGAACACATTCTCCTCATCAGTAATCACTGGGTCACCTTATCTGCCCTACATGTTAGGGGGATGTGTCCCCTGACTTTCTCTGGCCGCCAGTAGCGCGTCCCTGGTCAGCGTATAGGAACGACAGGGGAACCTGTCACCCGGCAGTAACCCAGGGCCCAACCTTCACTAGCAGCGGTAGTAAACCCATCTTCAGAAGGCCATCCTCGTGCGCCCCTCACCCCCTCATGATTCTCATTTACGGCTGGATCTCCGTCCCATCCTCACGGTCCGCCGTGCGCCTGCACCCACACACACACACACGCAGACCATGGGTCCGTAGAAGCGGGAGGCGGTTTATTTGTCTTCTCCCATACAAATGAATCATTCATTTTCATCTTAAAGGTGAACGGTGCGGGGCGGGCGTAAGTGTAGGTCACTCATGTCTGCTACATTGATCGAGAGAGAGAGAGAGAGAGAGAGAGAGAGAGAGAGAGAGAGAGGTAGCCCCCCCTCCCCCTCTCCCATACCGTATGCACAGATAGGTCCTCCCAGACAATTTAGCGGTGGTTAAAACCCCTGCCCAGTTCCGACGGTTCACGTTGATGGCACAGGGGACACGATGAGAGCTGTCAGCCTACAAGCCTCCACACACACACACACACACACACGCCAACAGTACCTTCGCTCTCTTCATGTTAAGAGAAGTACTGGTACAGCCACAACATAGGAATACACATTACTGGGGAGACCTTGTGAGTTGATTGCTGAGAAATACAGGGATCAGAACACCGAAGCGTTCGTATCCCTGTGTTTCTTATCAAAACTACTGGTTGGCAGTACACCCCCATGAATGTGATTATTGTATCGCAACAGTTTCAACATTTCTCAGTCTGCATGATGAGGAGGAAGTAGGAAAGAATATAACGACAGCGCGGGAACTTCAGGGTTGGAAAGTGGCGGAGACAAGTGTTGTTTAGCCCAGGTGTGGCCGGGCGCTCATTTATCGACCGGCTCAGAGAGGAGGATGAACACCTGTGTGTGTGTGTGTGTGTGGGCCGATAGCCACGCCCAGGATTCGAACCCATGCTGGTCCGACCCCAGGCTGGTCCTTTGATATGAAATTTCCTTCGCTTCGTATTCGCCGCATTTCGCCGCTTGATGCGTTAAGGATTCTCCTTTCCGAATGTGACGAACTATGTGACCTACAGTCATATTCAGCGGGTGGATGGTTGTGTTGTGTGGGATTCGAAGCCTGAGCAATATTATGGCTATCGGAATCGTGCTCAAGATTGGTAGGTGACCGGGAGAGTAAATGTCAGGTTATTGGTAGAATGGGAAAGCATCAGCTACCAGCCACCACCACAGCTTAAGTGTTCATCAGGAGAGTTGGTATACTCATGCCGTATATGTAGTCACTCATACTCCTGCCGTATATGTCTAGTTGCTCATACTGCCGTATACCTAGGCATTTCCCTATCATGATCTTTTCACACTGTAGACGGGGTCACGACCTTCGCCCCGTCTCTGAGACGCTTCGTTACATTCCCAAATTTGTGTGTGAGTGTGGCCAACACGCCACACACAATTTACGTTTAGTAATTTGGGTGATGTTAACAAACGCGGACGCACGTGTTCCAGGTTTATGAGATGTTCTGTTCTACACCTGATGCAAGTGTTCATGCCACCGTGAGTAATTATTTAACAAGGCGGGATTATCAGTGCTCACTCATATAATCCTGTCTTTTGTTATTGAGTAACTCGCTAGTGATGGAGACACGAAAGAGGTTTCCTCTGTGAGAGATGTAAAAAGTGAGTTCAGATGCCTACAGAATTATTAGAAAATGACCCCGAGTGGGACAGATCCACCAATGCTGTAATATTACCTTAAATATATATATATATATATATATATATATATATATATATGGTCATTTTAACTCACCCGACAGCGAACAGAACTTCTGGACACCTGACCCGACCTGACCTTATCTCACTTAGGGGGCTGATATTGAATTAACATTATCGTAGGTGGTACTACATCTACAATCCCGCTCTCTGTACAGAGTGTACGGAGTGTAAGGATTCCAATGGTAAGACTTGCGTCAGAACTTATCTATTGTAACGCGTGCGTCCGTTTTCGCAAATTTTACTGGACTTTCATTACATGTCCTCCCGCACTGGCGTACTCCTGGGCCGTCGTCCGTCGCCGCTGCCTCGTTACACAATGCGGCAGTAACAACCCGGTTGCAGTAAAGACGCTAAGCACTGAGACCGACCCCGGGGCGCGTAGTGTGCAGTGTATGCGTCACCCTGAGGAACCCCAGCACTCCTTCGAGTATGCGTACCCGTCCGACCTCAAGCCAGCCCTCCTCACGGCCATGATGGTGAACTGCTGTAACAGGGGTGGAGTTTAACACCCTCCCCCCTTCTCCCGCCCCACCTACTCCCTTCCCCCGGGAAATCCCAAATGTGTGACCGACCCGGGCCGGTCGGGGTAAACACGTTGCAGCCGCGATGGCCGCCTCGTGTGTGGTGGCGTGTGATGCAGGGGCCTCTGCATCGCACGCCGGTGACCACACTGCCTCCCAGCTGCCGGTGTCCTGTGCCCGGGCCTGGAACGCTGCCGTGGGGCCCACACCATCAGGCACAGCCTCGCCCAGCTAAGCCCGCGTGTCCGCCTCTCTGCGGAGCAACTCGAGGCCGAAGACGGTGAAGGAGCAGCAACTTCCGGGTCCAACACGTCCTGGCGGGGAGTTGACGACGGCGGGAACACGACACCGTTGGGGTGCCGGGGGCACGAGGCGAGCGTCTCCCGTGTCTTGCATCAGTAAGCCAGACCACTGACGACCCGCGACTTGTCAACAGTTTGGGAGATCAGGAGAGAAAGAGAGTTTAACTCCTCTGGATTCTGCGTTTACGTTTCGGGAAGTGATCCACGCCCCAGCGCCCTGGGCTGACCAGTGAATTCCTCCTGAAGAGCGTCGCCCTTCCTGGGTTCTCACTAAGGACCTGCGTGCTCACCGGGAGCATTCCCCCTCCCCCCCACCCACCACCACCACCTGGCCTCCTGCGCCTTTACCCGGCGGCGCCCACGTGCCCGTCTCTGGTGTAAAAGGTCGGTCGGTCCTCAGAGCTGCTACTGCCGGATAGTTAACAAGGGGGAACACGATGAGAGAGAGAGAGAGAGAGAGAGAGAGAGAGAGAGGGGGGGGGGGTTGGATGCAGGTGAGGAAGAGCAAGTGTGTGTGTAGTCGTTATGGTGTTACTGTCGGCCGCTGACGACGTAACCAGGAGTGCATGATGCGGATCCGGCCTCCTCCCCCCACAACACTTTGCCTCAGTCACCACCAGCCCTGCAGCCTCCTTATGGCAACCTACCACCGCACCTTTAGGAAGTCACTGGCGTATCCTTGCGCAAAGCTGTGGATTGCCACCGTTCTTGCCGACCACCAGATTTACACGTCCTGACGCACCTGAGACGCGGGACGGACGGCGAGGCGTGGGTAAGCAACTGTGTCCACACTCTTGGCACTGGTTGAGACTCAACCAGAGGAACGGTTGCCACCGTATGCTCACCACGTGCGATTACGGCAACCCGTGTGTTGCTAGGTTGGCAGAGGACGTGAAACGCCCCTCATCCACCCCTCCTCTGTCACTCCCAGGCGAAGCGCGCCTCTCCCGCGGGAGGTACCGGCACGCTGGCCACTTGCAACTGTTATATTTGCAAATTAAAGACCGCAGAAAAATAAGCTAGAGGGGCGAGGATTGGCCCTACTCAGAGAGGTGTATAGCGCCACATCCCAGGTGTGTGTGTATGTGTGTGTGTGTGTGTGTGTGTGAAGTTCATGAGGAAATTCCTGCGTGTCTGACGAGGCTGTCTGTAGCCTCCGACGTTTGCCGGTGGGCGGCATAGGAGGATCGTGTTAGGATCGTGCGCCGAGTATATCGACGCGTCATGGTACATACTGACACCAGAAAACTTTCTACACATTATCTCCTCAACACTTGCGAGGCGCAGGCCCGGCCACCCCTCCTAAACGAGTGGGCACGAACCCACCTCCCCACTCGCGCCCATCCCGTCCGGCGGTGCTTCAACAGTGCATGTGTCTGAGACGTCGCGCCGTTCCTCTGGATGAGTATAGGGCTGGTCTGATGTTCCTGAGGCGGTTTTCTGGTGTAGTACAGGCGTCGGTCAGACTAGTCTCCTTCCCACCGTGAGGCGGCCTGACACACTCCTGCATTGGTGTGGTAGGTGTAAGTCCTGCCGGGGAGTTTTGTGTGTCAGCCAGGTCGAGGTAGTGGTCAAGTTTACCTGGGCGTCACGTTAGGTCTGAGGTTTGTGGCAGTTGGCTGAGTGAGGGTTGGCGTATACGTAAGAGCGTCACCCTCTTGCTCACGCAGCTTCTTCGAAGGGCGCCACCCAACACCGTGCCTCACCTTGACCATCCCGCGCGACGCGGCAGTACTGGTATCTGCGATCAACTGGTCTCTGCCGGGTTGCACCACCAGGATCAAGCTTGCCAAGGCCGTGCTGTGGTGTGCTTGACGTGCCTTGCCTTCCAGAGCACCAGAACGACACGGACGCTGCTGGCTGGACTATGCCGACACAAGCTTGAGTTAGGACAGCTTTAAGCCCTGTGGTATTAGGGTTCGTGTATAAATTATACGCTGTATGATACACACTTTGACAAGTGACCTACGTACTGACCGTTAAGTCCACCCAACACGAAACGTACTGTATACAACCCTTTTACGAGGTTGCACTGCAAGCAAATTCATTGTAGGAAAAGAGATGGAGACTCCTTTTGCAGTGAGTTCTCTGACAGAGTTATATATTAACGAAATATCAGATCGGAACATTTAGGCTCGGCTGTGGAAGTGTAGGAGTGTTGCGTAAGACGACAAGTGTATTGTATACAGTTTATGACATGGAATGACTCTAGGCGACGGGTCAGGGTGTCAGAGGTCGTACTGTCGTGCTCAAGGACTGAAGTGTGGTGTCTGGAGAGGTGAGGCAATGTCGCTTGTGGATATAGTTGACATAAAACTCCCATGAGAACCGAGGTGAATGTTATCTTATTCAAAGGACTCGTCCGGCGGGTCGCATTTGTATCTACTTCCTGCTCCTGCGTCAACTTGGGGTTCAATACACGTTTCCCTCTGATATCGAGAACGAATTATTTCCAGGACGCTCGCTTACAGAGACGTCATGTAATCTTTTAATGTTGAACGAGACTACCAAGCAAGCCCGCGACGTGGATGGCTTAATCATGCAATAGAATGTCAGCTCCTCCAGGTCCGGACACTTAGAGACCTCATCACTGTGGCGAGAGAGTAGAGGCTGCGGGAGGCCTGTTGGTTCCTTGTGTATAAACCTCCGAGAAGTGGTTACTGGCCACCAGGAACGATAGGCTCTGTCATCGTAAAACACTTTTATTACATCTTTTATCGAAAGCTTCTGTCACAGATGTAGTAAGTCCTATCTCATCCAGGCCAGGCCATTTAATTCTGGAAAACATGAGAAGGTAAAGAGTGCTAAAGCTCAGCGGAGTAAGGAAAGCAGCAGACATCACAAGGGCCCATGCCTGAGTTCCCAGCGGCCACTCAGTAATCATGTGACTTAGTGACTTCCCGCTTACTGATAAGTGGTGCAGCTAATATCGGGGCACACATGAAGTAACCGGAGTAATATCTATGAAAGAAAGAAAGAGCAAACATTGGTGTGCAGGGAAAGTGGTACAGATTTTGAGATGAAACTTAGAGAGTTGAGAGTTCGGCTAGTCCTGGGCTCAACGATTTCAAGTTAGCGTAGGGACGTGAATGTTGTTCCTTAAGCCAAGACCGAAGCAAATGTTTGTATAATCAAAGCAACTTTTCAGCAGAGATGAGTTTTGGACATCCGAACGGGACTCGCAGTGTCTCAGAGGCAGACGCACCTCTTGGTGTAATGTCGGCTCAGATAATTTATATGTTACAGTGACAAAGAGTATGTTTGTTGTGTACAGTCGTGGAATTATGGAGGTACAACAGGAGATGGGAGGGTTGCAGAGGGTTTCTTGGGGGCGTTAAAATCTCAACAAGTTCTGTATTTGTCTCAAAGGAAAATGATGGCTGTGTGTGTATCAGACTCAGTTGGGACAACAGAAAACGTGGATGAAGCAAAAGATGGATGGGTGATAACAAAAGAAATAAAGCAATATATTGTTAAGTGTTTATCGTCAGAGTACATTTGGTCAGTTGCTGAATGAAGTCGTTATAAGTGCGTAGGAGACAGGACTTGACCCTGAGGGACACCGCTGCTGATAGGGCAAGATGGAGACAGAGAAGCCATTGACGAAGGTACGTAGAGATATGAGACAAGCGAGTGATGGAGGAGAGACAAAAGGAAGCATGGCGAGCAGGTCCCTGATGCCACACTACAGCCTGGGTTCGTAAAATCTCTAAGGTCTCGGACGTACGTGAGGAGGTGCGTCCACAGACTTGCTGAGCCATAATTAAATGTAAATTTGATAGTGATGTCGCTGGATGGGAGGGGGCGCATCAGACCTGCATTAACATTATCACCTTCAGTCAAACCGGCCCAGCAGCCTGGCCAACAGTAGGGCACACGCGGAGGGAATGGCACCCGCACACCTCACCGACATCGGGATGGACTTGACGCATTACTTGTGAATAACGAACGTCACTTGTCATGCGTCCCGCGGTCGGCCAGGTCGCTGTCTAAATGCTAATACGGAGGGACAAATATAGGCAACACACACACACACACACACACACACACACACACACACACACACACACACACACATACACTGGGTCTAGAGATATGAATTCCTCAAGCTAGTCGTTTTCAGTGGTCCGTTACAACATCGTTCCTTCTGTAAATATATTGTTGGGCTTGGCTGCTTGCCTTCGCCTCATTTTAAGGTACGTCATGACAGACTGCTGCTGGTGTTCGAGGAACGGCTTGCCCGTCTGAAGCTCGGCGTTCCTCTTTATTAACAACGACACTGCTAATGTGACGACATATTGTGACATATCCTGCACTGTCGTTCCCTGGTACCCACCACGCCGGCACGTCACTCACCAGTTGTACTGTACCGTGTGGCATGTGACTCGCCACTTCTTCCGTACCGTATGACACGTGATTCACCAGTTCTACCGTACCGCGAGGCACTTGACTCATATAAGTGATGCTGTACCGCCCGGGTTGAGTGTAGCCCGTCACATGTACCGTTCAGGCTGGATTTAACCTTGTCGTGTACACCGCCCATGCTGGGCAGAGCTCTTTCCCCGCGATGCTTTCATCCACCAGACGTCTCTCTCTCTCTCTCTCTCTCTCTCTCTCTCTCTCTCTCTCTCTCTCTCTCTCTCGTACAGCGTATACGACACAGGTCTGGATTAAAATGTCAACATCAGAGGGCTGTGAGCGCCTCGGTACAAACAGGCATGAGAGAGAGAGAGAGAGAGAGAGAGAGAGAGTGTGTGTGTGCTGGAGGTGGACGGTCAATATGAGTGGAGAGTGCATCAGCGGGGTAAGACTTGGGGGGTGTCCCGGTGTAGGACACCGCCCGCCCGGCTCTCTCTCCCACTCCAGCTCCCCGAAGATCCGTCCCCTCACTGTACGTCTATCGTCTCCCATCGCCATACCTAATCTGTGGTGGAACTAACTCACTCTCCGCGTAATCTGATGCGCCGCGATATTATTCTTTTCGGGGAACAAATTGAATTTTCCAGACCTTTTTAATCAAGGATCGAGTTGCGGAGCAGAGGCACCATCGAGGGCAGGTCTTAAATGAAGCATACAACAAGAGGTTTAAAGAGATAAAGGAGTAAAGAGAAGAAAGTAGAGATAATCTGAGAGGCCTAAAGGCAGTGGTAGTCCTGCCTTATAAAAAAAAAAAAGGATCAGGTCACAGCTGTTGGGGAAGGCATATGAAAGAAAAGAGTTCCGAAGTTTAGAGTTGGAGGTAAAGAAACAAATATCATAGCCCAGCCGCCCTTGAGCTGCCAACGGCCACAGAGTAATGTGATGCAGTGGCTTACCCAGTATTACGTGCTCCTGCTAATGGTGGGAGTACTCAAGTAACTAGTTCTCGGGAGTAGAAACAGGTTCAATATATACAGAGAATATGTGGTTAGGCGAACAAACACCACAGCTTAGGGTAAGTGGATCAGGTTCTGAGGTTACAGTGGAAGAGTTGGTAAGATGCAGTGCCTCAGACTCGATTTTGACAATTAAATGTGGAGCCTCTGAACTTCCCCGTATGTAACAGTGTTACTCGGTACGAGGTCGAATCATTTCTCTGCATATTCGGAACAACTGTGCAGTAGATAAGTTCTAGGCAGCTGAATAGGACTCACCATTTCTCAAGAGGAAAAAGACATAGCATATTGTGTAATGCAGGGTTTCCAGTACAGATTATAAATGCTCCGGTATTATTAAGCGTGTTTGTTGTGTGAGGGAAATACGAAAGCACCACAGAAGATGGGAAAGTCATGTGGGGGGGTTTAGAATGAGAACTGAGAAGAGAGTGTGTTTAGAGGCATTAATTACATCTTGGTTGCGTCCACCTCACTTGTAGAGGCAGTTCTGACGAGACGTGATGATCAAGCAAAATAAGACAGAGAGGATTTTAAAGACGTGGAGGAATAGTTTGCATCGTGTGAGTGCATCTGGCTGTTTAATGAAGAAAGAAAAACTTAAATGGTTTGGAAGAGGTGTGAAGATAACAGAACCTCAAGGAACTTAGAAAAAGGGGAAGGGGTTGACCCATTATCAGTTACAGAGACCGACCGAAGAGGAAGTTCGGTGTGAAAGAACAGATTTTGAACAATTTATGACACAGGGAATAACAAATTACGAAGTTCGCCTCTGAGACGTGAACCGTTGACATACTTTTGACGGATGCTGAAGCGTTCATCAGTATACGCTTACGAATTTGACTGTACACGAAATGGTAGCTAAGAAATGAGCTGAAATGTAAAGCTTAACCAAGGTGGGGACGCGTAGGAGTACGTGGACACTGACGCAGACGCCGAGGATGGCAGAATAAGCGGTCCTGTACCTCGTAGAGGCGAACTAAAAAGGGGCAGTGACGTATTCCATGTCCACCAGCCGTGTTTCGTGCCATCTTCACGTCCCTGCCTCGCTCCTTTTCGCACCATCGTCGTCGTCGATGCTGACTGCTGAGGGCAGAGCGCCAGCCATTATCATCAGCCCGTGTGTTTGCCGGGTGGAGGAAGTGGGGTAATGGTGTTTGATGTTTCTTTAGTAACTCTTGGAACGGACGACGTCTAGCCAGCCACGCACGGAGGACGGGAGTGGAGAAAGCGTTCCTTGTCGAGGTGGTCAGCTGACGGAGAGATAGTGAGGGAGACTTGGTATTTATACAGAGTGCTTACGACGAGATATTGCCCCAGAGGCAGGGCTAACACGAGACGCCCACGGAGGAAAACTTAAGATTACGGAGAACTACTCGTACGAGTTACGTGATGTGTTGACAGAGTTAGAAATGGACAGAGAGAATTTACGAATAAATCATATGCCCTTAAAGTGTCCAAGCAATGTGAATAAGAATTTATTTACATAAATACCTCCAATTTCACGGTGGCCTATATTTCCCTTTCGTAAAACTAGGATATGATAAGGAATTCTGTCTTGTTTATCAGAAGCGTAGTACCAGTTGCATATGTCCAGCAGAGATCTATTGGTACTATAGGGTACAGGACACACATCCATCATTATTACTCCGGCCTCTAAAGACGCGCGTGGAAGCACGGATTCCTGGTTTGAACTGTCCGAGAAGATGACTTGGGTTCGACGGGAAGTGCTCACAGTGCGGGTCTGTTATGGGTAGCCTATTGCACCATAACTATGTAGTCTCCTGTCGTAATTCCTTGACCACGACCGCACAACCTCTGAGCCACGAAGGTATGAACCTTAGCTACGATGGTCTGGCTTTTGACCTTATCACTGTGAGTGAGGCCAAGCCATCATACTCGTCCTGCTCTTGGGACTGAGAATGGTTCAAGTGCTGTATCTAAACAACATCAAATTCTATAATGGAACCGTAGGAGTTTGTCAGAACCTATTACTAAATTATATTTCAACCTAACGTACCACCCTAATTCGGGAAAAAATGTTCGCTTGGGTTTGCTCGGCGCGCATTGAACCTTGACCTTTCTCGGGCTGGTGGTGGGGGGAAACTTCTGGAGCCGCTCTTGTCTGCAACGGTCGATCATGGCGAAGCAGCCCAAATATCCGTGGAACATTGACGTTATCCTACGCTTAATCTGTGAAAGATAGTTTGTTTTAACGAAGCTGTATTTACACATCAAAATTCTTATCATTTCTAATACATATGGCAACATCCATCTACAGTTCTCATACCTCAACATTTCCCCGCTGCTTCCTTGATGCGTTGAGTTCGTAATGAATTTTGGGAATAAAGCTTTTGGTCGGGAGAAAATTGAGAGGCAGAGTGGTACCAACGCACGGGGAGTGTGACGTGTGACAGACGACAGGTACATTCACCGATAACAGTTGAAGATGGGTTGTATCTGAAAGCATCATGTCAATATTTCTATGTTGATGGTGTGTCTCTAGTATTGATGATGTTCCTTGTTAAAGCCTTGATCCAAATCCTTTCCTTTCTTTTACGCCATTGTCGTTAAAATCAAGGGTATTGCTATAAAGGTTACATTTAGACCATGTTTATCTAATAAAAAGTATATCGGAGGCATAAATTATGTCTTACAAAAGGCATACGAGGTATAGTTTACACTATATTCTCGTCACTAGTCAGACCTGTGGGGGCTCTGGGTAGGTTTATAAGGACAGTTTTCCGTTAGAATATATGCGGATGAAAATTGCTTTGATTCAGAACAATTACCCTTAAATAAAAGCTACTTTGAAAATAATCACTTAGCCTCTGATAGTTTTGATGACTGAAGATAATCCAGAGACAACGTCGCCAGCCTTGCTGAAAATAATTACTCTCGCCTTTCGTAACAGCCTTGCCCCTAAATATAGCTCAGCTTCCTGCGATAAAATGTCACGTCGGCTCACCTTCTGCATTGCCGGGACCCACAGTCGAAAACGATTTCTTGATCTTCCATCGTCTGACCTAATGATTAGTAGGAAACCAATTAATTCCAGAGACATTGCACTCACTTCTGCCACACGTGATTAATCAATTGGACACATCACATGGAATGCCATCATAGGGTCGGTCAGACGGATTGAGCGCTCGAATTTACATACTGTCGGCAGAATAGACCGACAAAAGAACCTTTATTCCTTCGGACGCAAGGGTCAACCCGATAATTCAATATTGCTGATGATATATATATATATATATATATATATATATATATATATATATATATATTATCCCTGGGGATAGGGGAGAAAGAATAC
>JAYMFT010031223.1:0-15988 GCA_038088735.1 Panulirus argus
AATAAATATATATATATATATATATATATATATATATATATATATATATATATATATATATATATCAGAGACCCAGACCTCAAACAAAGAAAGAAATGACAATAGTCATTAATAATAGTGAGAATAATAGTAATGATAATGATAATAATAATGATAATGATAATAGCATTAATTATGATAACAATGATAATAATAATGATACTACTACTACTAATAATAATAATAATGCAGGAGGGAGCGAGCAGCGTTGCCACTTGAGGAGAGAGTCCGAGTGGGTAAACAAGGTGGTCCTTGTGCAAGACTCTGTTTTCGACGACATCGCTAATATAGCCATCGTTAGGGCCGGGTGTGACATAGGCTGTCTTTTGCGTGGGAGAGGTGGGTCATGCCACCTAGCGTTACGGCTGGGAATTAAGCTACCTTGTGCGTTGGGAAGATTATACCAACCAGTATTCAAAGTGATCAAAGGATTTGACATCCTCGATCTAAATAGTCAGTTAAGGAGAAATATGTCTCATTTCACATGCAGTGACAAAAAATGTGGGCCGGCGTTATATTTCGAATGAGATAAATAGTTTTTTCTTCAAGGAGATTGTTAGCGTATGGACTGATATCCCAATAAGAGTAGTTGAAAGCAACACCAGACACACTTTTAAGGACAGACCTGACAGATGCTTCGTTTCATGGTTACGACTAACATAATTTACGCCTCCGTATTTACATATTCAGTTTACAGTTATTTCTCCATCAGTCATTTCCTTACTTTTTCTGCTCTCACTTTACTAAGCCCTAATTTTATCACCTCATCCACAACCAACAGACAGCCTCGGAAGCACTCAGAGGCTGTTCCTGTTCACTTTCCTTTGTATTACATGAACAGTGGTGCCAGACACGAGTCCCTGTAGTGTTGCCAGATCTAAGGCCTCCGCAGGAATCCTCTGCCTCTCACCCCTGCCTTCAGCGAATACTCTGGCTACGTTCTGACCACTTCATGGCGTATTTCGGGAGAGATTACTCAAAGAAGGACACGTCTGTGTCTCCCTGGAGGTGAAGGTGAGTAACATATGTTTAGCATTGTAAATGTACGCGATGGAGTATGGAATATAGACACTCACACTTACACACACACACACACACAAACACACACACACACACACACACACACACACACACACACACACTCTATCAATCATCCAAGGAAGCAAACTAACTTATCCATCCTCCTCTAACGCCATTTCCATATACAAGTTCTGAATAAAGTACAAAAGCTCTCGGGTTCATTCCTTGGTGTCTGAATTATGTCCGACGTGACGGGGAGTGACGGTGAACCGTCACACTGCTGCTATCCACCGTTACGGGGTGACGCAGAACCGTCACGTTATACATATGAAGTAAATGACAATGACCTGGCATCGTGCGAGACTATGCACATGACATAGACAACTGTGCGCATTATAGACACATCCAGGAAAGTATAGCTCATAATGCCGTCCATAATACTTGACCTTATTAGGATCTGAAGGAAACTCTAACTCAATAAGACTTCAGGTTAAGTTACGGTGAAGTTTTGAGGTCGTTAGGGAAGGAAGGGATACGCCTTTGTCATCCTCTTGGAGACGGCTTCTCGCTCTTAACATACGAATTCCCATATTACTCTCTGATGTCTTCCTCGTGGTATTCCTTCTACTGGCTTATTACCTCTCATCCTCCTCTTGGTATTCCTCCTACCGCCTCATCCTCTTTTATCTTCCTCGTGGTATTGCTCCTGCTGGGTTAGCACCTTCCGTCCTCTTGATAATCCTTCCGCTGGCTTATTACCTCCCATCCTTCCCCATTCCTGGTTCGATCGCTACTGCTCTGATGCCTATCGCGTTAGTGACGTGAGACATATCAGGCCATGGAACTACTCTTCCCTTCCCCTGAAAACCTACTTCGTTTTCATATCTCCGAAACGCTGCTTAGACTTTACTTCGAAAAGTGGAGCGCACCTTCATAAAATGAAAATGTGTTGATCTGATTTTTTATTCCGCCGATAAAGGCACTACCTCTCGCACTTCGGACTTCCACAGCTTCTTATAATGGAAAAGATAAAGTGTTTAGCTTCAACAGAGCTAACACGCAATATCTCCCTGTGTATATACCTAAATGTCTTTCGTTTCCTCTCTCTTCAAGTCTGAAATACCACCACGATTCATTCCTGTGATAACATTAATATAGTGGGCATAATTCTATCTATCTTCCACTCTTTCCTGGAAACCCACATAATCAGAATAAAAGAGTCTGCCTCTCTAAAGCTGGGAGTGTTGCATAGGTGCCGTAAGTATTTTTCGTGTGGGCAGCTATTTCATATCTACAGGGGCTTTATTCTCCCTAATGTAGAGTACTATTCACGTATCGGTGGCTCTTCCTTCACTTCTCTATTAACCATAGTGGAATCGAAAGCCTTATGTCTCATTGATTCTGTTGAAATCACGTTTCTTCAGCCATCCCTTTCTGTACTCCGCAATGGTGATGTTTGCTCTGTCTTCTGCAGGTGCTGTTGTGACGACTGTTCTCGTAAGTTGTCTCGATATGTGTGTGTGTACCCTCCCTCAAAATGGACTATTCCAGCACACGTTTGGCCGCTGGTTCCTATAGTTTCTGTGTGAAGGCTGCCCACATCGAGGAATGGGTGTTATGATCTCTCCCTTTCTCTCGAACAGCCGGCTTAGCTGTGGAATTATCTTCCTCCTTGCGTCCTTCCTTCTTCCTACAACCATTATTTCTTTAAGAGTCAGGCCTGAAAACACCTGCAGAAGCTCGAACTTTTCTCTTGCTCTCTTTCTTTCACCGGAGATGACTTTTGACTGCGTTGTGTGAAAAGAAAACCCCCGTTCTTTTTTTAAACTGTAAGACAATCTGCTGAAAGTGGCTGAGAAAGAAAATGCTGATAATGCCTATGTTCATTAAAGAAGCTTCTTACGGTTTTACAACAGCATCATGATGTCAGATAACATCACCAACGCCATCTGTTGATTGAAAACCGAGTCTTATAGCTTCCAGTTAGGCACTTATGGCTTTATGTCCCTATTGGACTGTCCTCCACAACCTGATTTTCTTTATGCTAGCCCTCCTAACTTGTCCTCACGTCACGTGATAGCGTCAGAGTGACGGTGTCTGTAGTGCAGGAAGCACTCTCCACGACTGTGGCCATAGTTCAGATCAACTTTCGAAGCTGTCCAACAGATTGCTTACCACATTCCCGAGGCCTTTTGCTCCCTTTTGTGTATAATCTATCGGTAAGTGTTCAAGTGACGCTTTCATGCTATCATGGTATGTCAGTTTCATGACCTGGTTTATATCGAATTCACATAATTTCTTTTGAAAAAGACGAGAACGAGTGGGGAAATCTAAATTGAAAGTATCAAAACTCCAGTTATGATACATACAGATTGTAAATAGAAATTCAGGAGGGATAGACAGCTGTGAAGCCACTGAAAGTAAACAATGGACAGATGTAAACGAACTCACTGCTGGCAACCGGCTTACTCCTGAATCTTTTACGGGGGGGTTTTCGTTTTTAAATAAAGTACGAAATAACTATTTAAGGGCACACCCTCATCTATTGACTTGCTGTAGCAAATGTCACATGAAATCATTTACTTGGTAGACTCGAATTCTGCGAGGTCATTTGAAACTGGGGTACTTTTTGTCCATATGAATGTAAACACACACTCTCTCCTCTCTCTCTCTCTCTCTCTCGCATACTCTTTTTACCTTGCCTTAGGGGATAAAGGTGTTAACAGTTCCCACTGTGTGATTTCAGGTATTGGACAGTAGAGGCGTGCTATAGTCCCACAACATTATTACCATTGGAATCTTTATAGTATTTTCCATGGATTAGTTTTTGTGGATACCTAAGAACGACGGGAGTGTTAGAACGCTATTCTGTGATGTCATTTCTAAAGCAATGTAAGTTCTACATGCGAGACGTGCAGGGTAAAGATTATCGTATGGTAATTACTATTTTACGCCACTTTATTTGGGATATCGTTCCAACTTACCCTGCAGAAGAAGACTTGTTGTTAATATCGAAATAATGAAGAAGTAGTTGGGGGTGGGGTTTAATGACAATGAGCCATGACTGAAAAAGTTATGACTAGGTCCACTGCGAGTCATATTTCGAGATCATTCATATACTAAAGATGGATTGAAACACCCAGAACACTCAAAAGTCTTGTCTAACCCCGAGACGTGGAGCTCTACTGCGTAATCGAGAGAGTGACGATGGTTTCAAGATATTAGAGAAGTGCGGACGCTGATTATAGACGTCTTGCTGCCAGCGTAGATGCATAAATCACCGGCTTAGCAACGCATCGAAACTGGCTTTGCCTAATGAATAACGTTGGCGCGCAATGGTAGCGTAGCGTTTAAAGAATAACAGTTGCGGTTGTGCTATTTGGAATTTTCTATTCTGTTACGATGTTGTTAGATAAAGCGTTAGTGGTGTTCTGTCACAGGGGAATATGTGGGGTTGATTAAGGTAACTGAAAGGCGAAATATTGTGATATGTCAATAGAGCCCTTAAGTCCAGACGTCTTGTAACATATCAAGGTTCATATATTGAGCGTCATTTTCGTATGATTTTAACACCTCGTAGTTGTTTGTGGTCGTCAGTTGCAAGATAGGGCCACGCATTTGTTTACGTTCCCGTAGACACGAGCGGATTCCATCGCCTACTTAGCCTTGTGGCGTCGTGATATATTTCGAAGGTTATTTTGAAATCTAAGGTATATCTCGGCTGTTTGGGTACGCTAGGTGCGGTTTTCATAGGTTCTGTTGACTTTAACCTTATAATATTTCAATACTGTTGGATAGATATATACCGTCGTCTAGTGTATGACGTCACTTGGTCAGGTATGCAACGGATTACATTAGCATCTACAAGGACGTGAACTGCACCCTACTATGAGCTGCAAATTTCGACCACAGCCATCACATTTTTCAAGTCATATGGAGAAGGTGGTGAAGCTTTCTGATGATGCAATATGTTTCTTCCCACAATTACTTTCATACACCTCACCACAATAGCGTTTTGAGTATCGAAATACAGAATATGATTAGTCGAATCACGCTCCGCAGGTGTTTTTCTGTTTTTATTCTACTCTCTGACTACAACACTACCATTTCAGGGCAAAATTGCTTATTATCCGAAGCTAACTTTAGATATGTGGCCAGCTAAAGTGGTAAGTAATCAAAAAATAAATGAAAACGTGGTGAATGACTTATCAGCTATCAATCATTTGGAAACATTATTGACTAAACCAAAGTCAATCGTAACATCTACTCAACTTCCGCTGATGGATTCATTAGATGAACCGTTTGTTGTTATTTCGCTCATAAGTAAATGATGGCCAGTTTTGTTAATGAAGAGAGAAAAACGCCGTGCCCTACTGTTCAGGGCTTTTTGCCTTCTTAGAAGAAAACGCCTGAGATTCGGCAGTGTCGCGGGAGTAATTTCAGGTTTACAACATTCAGTTAGCACACATTATTCTTTTTTTCCAAAAATCGAGCGTGCGACTTTCATAAACCACCGTATTCCTCTCTGCGACCCGCAACCCACAGAGAATTCCTTGATCACAACTCATTCGCTTTCGACAATATTCCACACAGCTGGTTGTATATACTACCATATTTCTCAGTTTATGAACCATAATTGTAACATATTGACCGTAATCACTTTACTTCGAAAGAGGCAAAATTATTACTTTCCTTCGGCAGGATTGTTTACGCGGGGAACTACCAACAAGAAGGATGGAAAACGACACCAGCGACACCTGTACATTTAGCGGTAGCCTACACAAGGCCTCGAGTGGCTCCGTTTGCGTTTGTTTAGTGAAAAAGCTTTCTGCTATTCTCTCCTCTCCACGCAAGTGTCCCTTTCTGATCTCTCCGCTCACATAAACATCATATCGAAAGGACCCAAGTGGTTCGTTGTTGTTTCTAATCGTTTATATTCCTGCTCTCTTAATCAAAGACATGTACAGCAGAAAATCGAGGAGATATTGAAGTAAATTCACACCGTATTCAAGCATTAAGCTGCTATTGGTGATGACATACACCTAAAGATTATCTTTTTTTCATTTTCCACACAGCTCAGTAGCTGAAGATTTCAGCCGAGCAGTTTTAGGGCTAATCATCTTAAAGTTTAGTTAAAAGGGTTAAATTAGGTCAGAGGTCAGTGCTATCCAGGGCATGGCGAAGATTGCCTCTGAACTAACCCTTATGGATCAGTTCAAAGGCCAGGGGTGTCCAGGATGTAGTTTAGACAATCAAAATGTTGCAGTCGAAAATGATTCAGTCAGATAAGATGCCGATGGCGTTGAGGGTTGTTGTGAAGATGAGGGTATTTCAACGATTCAGCGAAGATGAGGGTGTAGTTATGTGAGTCGGGACAAAGGCCAATGGTGAAACGGGTGCGGTGAAAATGAGGATGTAATGAATAAGCATTTTTCGAGAGGATCCCGAAGATTATGTCGAGAGCGTAGTTGAGATGGAGGGTCTGTCGAGGGTGAAGCGAAGATGAGTTTTGTCGAGGCTAAAGATGTTTTTAGGATTATCCAAGGATGTGGCGTGAGTAGGTTCACGGGCGTACCGTAGTGTCTGTGATTTTGAGTGATATTGTGGAGGAAACCACACATTCCCCTGCTGCGAGTTTTTGGAACAATTCATTATCTTGTCTATTCTTTTGTAATATTTGTCATACTCTCGTTTTCCTTTTTGGTATCAGCCTAATGTATCCCTTGCTGGTGTTTGATAGCTCTGTGTTCTCGGTTTTCCGATCCTAATGTCTTCGTAAATTTCGGTGGTGTTAGATTACAGTGTTAGACGTAAAAGGAGGAGGAGTGGAAAGGAATGACGACTACCCCAAAGAATATGCAGAGCCATCGGAGTCGGAGTCTGTCATCGGTGAGTTGCGGGTCGCTACACCACGGACGCGGATGCTGTGCTGATTCGTCCCTCGAGCGTCTGACCCTCCTACGTCGGTCAGGCTTCCGGTCAGACATCACCATAACCTTCCCTGGCCACGATGTAGAACTCAAGGTGAGTCGTACTGGTAAACGTGGCAGATCTCGGGAGGCTCATTGTGTAAGGGGAGGGTAGACAATAAGGCAGACCCCTGATCTTGGAAAGGGGTAATGCTTGCTATCGTGTATGAATTTCTCTGTACTTCCATTTGTCAGTCACATCAATCGTATAGTCTGCAAATCGGATGTCCCTATTCTAACTCCCACAGACACGTCGTCAGCAAATCGCTTGGATCTCAGTGTTTCATGGTGTTGCTTAACTTGTGTTTTTTTCCTGCTGCCGGAGGTGGAATGGCACTATACTAGGTTTGCTTGTCTGTATATGCTTTTTCCTTGATAGTCTCCTGATCTTTGGCCCGTTACCTTCTAGTAGAATGATGTTGGTGTGAAGGGTATCTGTTTGTATGGATGTTTTTGTGCAATGTGCGTAGGGTATGTGTAATCTGGCTGCCCAAAGCAGGCAGCTCGTAAAGGATGTGGTGGTGTAAGATAAGAGATGCGGCGTCCTAGAGAAAGTCTCTGTACTTCTTGTGTGGTGGTATGATAGCGTGGTCGACAGGTCGGAGAGCCCAGAGTGTATCTTAAAAAACACGAAATCTTGGAAATCTTTCTATTATCTTAGGCTTGCGTGTTTGATTGCAGAAAGTCTTGTTTTTCTCCCAGAGAGAGGGATTATAAAGATGCTTTACTGGGTCCTCGGCGTATGGAGGGTTCTCATGGTGCTAGACTGTTGATTTTCTCTTGCACTAGATACACATGGACGAGCTTTACCGAGAGGAAATCCATGAAAAAGATAAGGGAAATGATTAACGCTAGTGAATGATTTAAGTGATGGAGTGGGAGCCTTTAGTGGGGTGGACATATGCAGCTGTGACTTCCCAAACTTTCTAAACTTAGTTTGCGAGATGGGACGTTGTATTCGGTGATTTTTGAAGTACTTTTCGCAACTCCATACTCTTTTGTTGCGACGGAGAAGACTGTGGGCGAGTGTTAAGCTGCGGAAAACTGTAGGGTCAAACCCCAGCAGCTTTTGACAGGGAGGCAGTATTCTCAACTGTAGCAGCCAGCTTGATGTAAGGAAGGCGTATGGTTTACATGGTCCCCCCCTCGCGTATTCCGTATCAACGGCGTATGTCAATTCCCCCTGACAGTCAAAACTGTCATGATGGTGGCAGAAGAAACATTTATTAGTGTAATACTTCTGATATTTATCGTGTGGAGAGGGGACGAGGGAGAAAGATGTAAAATAAGAAAGAAATGTATGTTCTCTCAACCTGCATCCCACTTGCAGGCTCACAGAATCGTGTTAGCCGTCAGTTCCCCGGTGTTCGACGCGATGCTGTACGGATCCATGGCGGTGGACAAGGTCCTCTCCTTACCAGAGGACCCACCAGCGGCCTTCGAGTGGATACTCGACTACTTGTACTGCGAGAGTCGCAACGTACCTGGCATGCATATCCGGGAGCAGGTCTTCCGCCTGGCTCACAAGTACCAGATGTGTTCACTTTACCACATGTGCTCTCAGGTAACGAACGTGTGGGTGGGTCGGTGTGGTGTGTGCCTATTTATTTGTACTATGAGGAGGGAAAGTTGTATGAGGAGGGAAAGTTGTATGAGGAGGGAGAGTTCTGCTACACTCGTGGGGGCCCCTGATCTCTTAGACTGTCTATATCATGATGTAGCCCCTTTAGGCCTTTATAGGTTGCTGGAATCACAGTTTCCTCTTTGATTATTCCATCCATCCAATACCCTTCCACTAAAACGGTACCGCTTTCCATCCTTACCAACCAGCTTCTTGCCTGTCTCCTTGGCGTCGTCCCTGATTACTAATGGGTATTGCATCTCATTATGAACAGCTCTGTAGCCTCAGACTCAGACTCTCCCTTTCTGGCTCATCCTTCACACTTCACGTTACGTGATTTAGTTGCCCTTGCCAGGACCCCTCCCAATCATCTTGGTATTTAGGCTGAATTCAAGGAAGGAAATGTGATTATGCTTTTCCATAGGATGTTTCTCTTGAGGCATACATGAGCTATCGTGCTGCCTTCATCCGTGATTCTAGAACAGAACTGATTGTCTTTCCAGCAACTCCAGTTGGATGTGAACCCACTCAACTTTTCCCCCATCTACGACGTCGCAGTGTTGGTTGAGGATGACGAGATTCTAGAGAAATGCGAGAAAGTGAGTCACTCGTTAGTCCGCCAAGTTACAGCCCTCAGAACCGTCTTTTTCCTTAACGACACTTTTTTTTGTAATTCCTGAGGAGACTGGTTTGGAAATGAATTTTCTTTTTTTTTTGTAGTTCCTTAACACTGTGATGCCAGACGACTGTGACCCTCTATGACCTACCGGGTCATGTTGACTACGACTCTTATCATTACCATGACCTTTGATGACCCCACAGAGACCTTCTGACAGTCCTTAATTGACCGCAATGGACAGTTTTTTACGACAAATCCTGACATCTGGTCTGGATACTAACCCATCACTGATCTCTGATTTTACCTATTGCGACAATCAATTCTTCATTGTAATGGGCCAACAGTAATTTTGGGGGGCCTTGTTTGATAGCTGATAATTGTGTAGGAAACAATTCATCTCAGAATGTCTCAATTTCTCATATTTCTCTCGTACTTTTGAGTCCCATTATTCTCGCTCTTACACGAATTATTCCAATATTTTCTCTTCTGTCATTTCTATTCATTTCATTTTTTCCCGTTTCTCTTTTGTTTTTATTCTTTTACTGTTTCATTATCCCCGTTTTCTCTCTCCCTCTCGCCTCTCTTCTCTGTGCCACACTGAAACCAATACAAAACCTCAGGCATAACGCTCTGCCCTCCGCTCTGTGCCACACCGAAACCTAAGCAAAAGTCCCTGACGATAACGTTCTCCGTGTAAGGTACTGCTGATGACGGACCAGGTGCTCACCTCCCCTGACATTGTCAGCCTCAGTCGACCAGCTCTCAGGTCTCTCCTGCAGCACCAAAACCTGTTCCCTTCCGCAGAAACCATCGTCTTTCAAGCCATAATCAATTGGTGAGTGGTGCCTGTGTATAGCATTTGTTTATGTGTGTGTGTGGCTGGGTGGTGACCATATGGTTGTGTTTGGTCCATAATTATATAGATGTGTGTGTGGTGCCCTTGTCCAGTTGTTGTGTGGTGCCCTTATCCAGTTGTTGTGTGGTGCCCTTATTCAGTTGTTGTGTGTGGTGCCCTTATTCAGTTGTTGTGTGTGGTGCCCTTATTCAACTATTGTGTGTGGTGCCCTTATCCAGCTGTCGTGTGGTGACTTTACTCATTTGTTGTATATGGTGCCATTATCCATCTGTTTTATGGTGCCCTTATTCGGCTGTTGTGTGTGGTGCCCTTATCCAATTGATGTGTGTGGTGCCTTTATCCAGATGTCATGTGTGGTGCCCTTATCCAGTTGTTGTGTGGTGCCCTTATTCAGTTGTTGTGTGTGGTGCCCTTATTCAGTTGTTGTGTGTGGTGCCCTTATCCAATTGATGTGTGTGGTGCCCTTATCCAGTCGTTTCGTGTGGTGCCCTTATTCAACTATTGTGTGTGGTGCCCTCATCCAGCTGTCGTGTGGTGACTTTACTCATTTGTTGTATATGGTGCCATTATCCATCCGTTTTATGGTGCCCTTATTCGGCTGTTGTGTGTGGTGCCCTTACCCAGATGTCTTGTGTGGTGCCCTTATCCAGCTGTGTTGAAGTGGTGTCCCATGACCCTAGGAAAAAAAAGACTGAATCTTTCGTCATCACTAAATCTCATCACGACACTGTTCACCGTGTGTGAATCTGTAGCTTCGTGCTCGGCCATTTGCTTATCTGTTCCGTAACATCCGCCGTCCAGTCGCTCTGTTGTTATCCGTTGTCCTCCCAGCTTTGCGTGTTTGCGAGGCCGATAGATCTCTGGTATCCTGCATCATCATCATCATCATCTGCTGCCTGTTGCTTCCAGGGGGTCTATTGTAGACGAGATGAAGATTCTCTCTCTCTCTCTCTCTCTCTCTCTGTTGGGTGAAGGTCGACCAGCAGGTAGTTGTGGTGTGTGGGACGGAGCGGCAATCTGGGCTGAATAGGTTTTGAGTTAAATGGACTAGCGATTTCTCGAGAGAGAGTGTGTATGTAGTTTCAGAGTTAGGGATGTCTGGGTTTGTGAGAGGAGGGGGAAGTGGCCGTTGCTTGATTTGGTTAGATCTGTTGGATGAACTGGGTTGCGAGATGTCGTGTGTTTGTATGTGACGGCTAGGCTGTGGAAGGTTGTTTTGTGTGTGTGTGTGTGTGTGTGTGTGTGTGTGTGTGCTGTAATACAGTTTTCTCTTATGTCTTTGTTGTAAAGGTGTGGTTTAGACTGAAGTGTCAGGAGCTGTGATCTGCGTACCATTCACGTCTTTCAAGTTGCTTTGCATTGGAAGATTTTTTAGCTTTGCCGTGCAGTTGGATGATACTTGTAAATGTGGCACAGTGTCTTGACTCGGTGCTTTCTTTTCGGGCTCCTGAAGTTCATGATTATCAAACAGGGGAATAAGAAGCCCATTCTGTGATGGCATAATCCAGTGTGGTGCTAGTGAATTGTTTAGATGTTGTGTATGGCGTTAGGATATGCCTGAAAGTGGTGTTTGTTAATGTACAGAGTGTAACGATTTAGACTTTGGCCTTGGTTAGTTGCGTTATGAATGTCGTGTGTATCGAATGTGGTGCCAAGAATTGTTGAACAGAAATCCAAAGCTATGGCTCCTATGTGTTTGAGGTGGAGTTCAGAGGTGTGACTCTAGACGTGTGAATTTGTGGCCACATATGATGGGAAGAACCGAATGATTGTGGGATAAAGAGGGGTGGATCTACATCTTTGACCAGTATGTGTTTTGGGTATGTGTTGGTGACATGCACGGTGATTTTGTTTCTGGCTAAGAATGGATTAGCCTTTAGGAAATGTAAATATAATGGCCACGATGATGATGATGACCATATTGGACAGGATGATGGTAACCATCCATACTGGCAAGGATGTTGGTGACCATATTGGCTAGGATGATGATGACCATATTGGCCAGGACGATGGTAACCATATTATCTGGGATGATAGTTACCGTGATGTCCAGGATGATCGTGACCATATTGGCCAGGATTGTTGTGACCATAATGGCCAGCATGATGGTGGCCATATTTGCCATGATAATGGTAAATATCTTTTAAGACCATCTAGAACATAATTTCAGGCGTGGATAATCTAGAATTAAACTTCAGGCATGGATAACTTACGACTTAAATTCTCCAGATGGTTTCCTAAACTTCAGCCGTTTTAATCACTAGGACGTAATGAGGATATGACACTTGCACACACCGAAACTTGTAGATACGAGATGCTGAGAGATCCACATTCATTCATGGGGACTGTAGTGAGCAAGGCATCGTTGGTAGTGCCTTCCCGAGAACAGCATTTGGTGATATCCTCAATGAGCTTTTCATCACCAGCGTTAGTGTCAATGAGGTGGTTGCGATCTACTAGTAAAGCTGGGATTACCTAATGTATCAAGGGAGTGAGGATCATCATCCAATATTTCACTCGTGGACACGAAAGGTTTTCCATCCAATGAGACGATGGATTTATTTTCTTCGACTGTAATTGTTAACGTATGGAGTGATCTCTTGCAGTCCTGAGACGTTGAGATCAAAGCCGGAGATGCATTTACTATAGACTTGACAAACGCTTCTCGACGAACATCATTTCTTTGCCATTGCAATGTATGTAAAGTTTATAGATATCGTTCGCTTGTTATCTGTTAGCTTCTATACTCTTCCAACACGGATTAATACGTTTCTGATTTCTTGTGTTGTCACAGTTCTTCGAAAAGCCCATTGGCTTCTCATTCTGCTTGCATTCCTTTTGTAAGTTACAGCACGAGACAGATGACAGTATCATTCATCTTGCTGTTTTCTCTAATATATTCAAAAGACAAGAGAATCAATTTTCTCACGTTCCTTTACTTCACGGATGAATACCAGCGTCTGCCAGGTCACTCTAAATCCATTCGAGCAGACGCAGGGTGCGACGCAGTGGACAGAAACTGAAAATGAAATTAGGAACAACTTAAAAGTACGATAAATGAACAGAGGCAATCTTGCTTGATACGTGTGATAACGAAGAACAAATCTATGCATAACCATGAGGGACGCTGGAAAGAGAACTTTGCCAGCGCCCGTGCTTCGTTATGCGGCAGCTTAACTTTGAGAGATTTTATCAAAGCGAGAGGCATGTCTGTTGTATGTCTGTTCCCTCTGTCTGGTTCATTTAGACACCGGCGCAGTTACAGAAGGTCAGTGGACGCGTTCTTCGTCCAGTATAGTCCATTAAGCATACCCTTAAATCTTAAAACCTTGCTTGACCTGTCCATCGTCATGCATAATCTTGCCCTTTATATATATTCTGCTTCCCTCTCTGCCGCCGATCTCTTACCTGGCTATGCTACGGTAACATAATAACATTGATTTACCCGTGTCATCAGCTTTGAGAGAGAGTAGGAATTATTGCATCATTCTTCAACATCAAGGATGATATAGACATAGTAAGTCGAGAGGCTGTGGCTCAAGTTTATCCTTACTACTGTCTTCATAACAAAAAGTGAAGGGCTCATGTAGTTGGTGATGGGAAGCATGGCATATTCATGTTCACTCTACCTTATGACTTTCCTATAAAAAATTTCTTCAGGCATATCAATCCTGCAAGGTATTTTATTCTACCCGTTTTCCGTCCGGCGTGTTGCCGGAGAGAGTGGAGGATTGGGAAAGAGCCTTTGCTCTGCTATCCTTCTCATCTACTGCATTTAACGTGACTGCATTCTTTTTTAAGTTGTGCTTAAGCCAGACCACCTCGCTTGGACCTTAGGGCAGTGTGGTCTGTGAATCTATGTAACTATCTAGGCATCCTACATTTGCACATCTCCATCCTTTTTTCTTTCATTTTTATACCTTTTTAAAAGTGCCTATAAAACTGCGCTTGTTTTTCATCAGAGTTTCACATCCATGGATAAGGTTGAAATAAGAACACCTTTACAACCGTTCCAAAGGTTATCATCAGCTTCTTCCCATTTTCTAAGGTTTCTATATCAAGATGTTGTACCCTTTATGTGTCACTTCGAAGGTCAACTTTGGTCCTTACCATATCAGTTGTGAGTGAACGATTGTATACCAATGATGGATGATTTTTAAGGGTGAAATAGTGTATACCTACTATTGAACTTTGAGTAACGGACGTAGAAACAAAATAGCTTGGTAATTCGAGCTTTTGAAGTTAGAAGGAAAATCATAAACAAAGACATTCATTATCAGTACGCCTGAGAGGTAGCAACTGGACTCCGCCTGCGTATAGTTAGGCTGCGAGTGAAAAGTCTCTCTTCGACTGGACTGTATTACTGCCGATGGACAGATAGAGGTACAGTCTCGCCGAAGACCTTCTCGCTCTAATCTAGTCCCTTATTTCCCTGATCCTGCATGGAGTGCAGACTTGAAGTTGTGAGAGTGAGACCTGGGTTTGGATAATAAACAAAAGCAGTTTAAAAGGCCATTACTTCTTTTTCACCCATTACACAGGGGTTGCCGGAAGCTGACGGAAAAAGGGGAGGATGCCCTTGGAAAAGACATCAACTCTGAGGGAGACCTCAGAGTCAGCCTCCGTCAGGAAGTGGAGGAGTTCCTGCCTCTGGTTCGATTCCTTTCCATGACCACGGAGGAGTTCGTGGTGTGCGTGATTCCCTCTAACGTCTTCACCAGCCAGGAGTGCGTGGCCATCCTCAAGAGAATAGCCGGCATAGAAGGGCCTCCCTTGCCAGAGGCGGCCTCCTGTGAATACAGGAAAAAGAGAAAGAGTAGAACCGCTAAGGAGTCACGTCGACAAAGAACGGAGGCTTCGGAAGAGCCTGCAGCTAAACCACCTCTCAAGCGCGTCAAGAGCTGCGACGTAAAGAGATACAGTAGCATACGAGAGAGAAAACATTAAAACCATAATCACTTCGATGTGATCTGTTGCACTGTGAGGGGTTAAGCTTCAAGCCGTCGATTCGATCTGTTACACTGTAAGGGTTAGGAGTCAAGCTGAGCTAGATATCTTGCCTCATTTATGTGAAATGGAAAATATTGAATGACATTAACACCTTGGGAATGAGCAGCAGTTCTCAAGGATAACACATCATCCTTGAGGATGACCCTGCAGCTTTACGATGCTAAAGCTTGAAATATATATATATTTTAAAGTGTTAGGAATTTTGATAAGAGTGAGAAGGACGTCTTCTCAAAAAGTATGCAACGATATTTTTCTGTACTGCAGAGCTTAATCATCGTATGTAGAGGATTATGGTACATTCTATTGGTGAAGTTTTAAACATACGAATGATCTATGAATGTCAGCTGATGGGTTGTGGATAGGGGAGAAAGAACACTTCCCATGAATTCCACCGCCTGTCGTAGGAGGCTATTAAAGGAGGCGGGAGGAGGGGGGGGGGAGGCTGGAAGCAACCCCCCCCCCCACTTTCTTATACCTCTGTACTTTGAACACTCAATTTTATCCCCTTTGCCTTTGTACAGTGGTACTATACATGCACCCCGCCAATCCTCAGGCACTTCCCCATGACCCATACATACACTGAATATTCTTATCAACCAACCAACAACAAAGTCACCCCCTTTCTTAATAAATTCAACTGCAATACCATCCAATCCCACCGCCTTGCCAGATTTCATCTTTCGCAAGGCTTTCACCGCCTCCTCTCTCCCCACCAAACCACTCTCCTAGACTCTCTCACTTCTTACACCACCCCGACCAATACACGCTACATCTACCACTCTATCATCAAACATTCAACAATCATTCAAAATACTCACTCCATCTCCTCACTCCATCACTCCCTATTATCACTT
>JAYMFT010031234.1:0-15987 GCA_038088735.1 Panulirus argus
TCTTCGTCTGTTTCCTGGCGCTACCTCGCTGATGCGGGAAACAGCGATCAAGTATAATAAATAAATAAATAATATATATATATATACATACCAGGTGCGATATATTGTATGTCTGGACTTCCAAGAGTTTGTTGTCAGCGAGATAGAGATGTGTGAGGTCAGTCAGCTGCCAAATGTCAAAGGGAGGGACAACTATTTGATTGCTGGACAGGTCCAAGAACTGTAGTGAAGTCAATCCTAAGATAAAACAAAAAAGATAGTATAAAATACATACAAATTTACCAGACCTTTAAAAAACAGTATCATTATCTTATCATATAACCCAAAAAACAGTATCATTATCTTATCATATAACCCCAGAAACCCCACTCTAGGGTTTCATGCAGTAGCTTCAAAGCTGCTCCATGAATGTCCATCATTTTCCTGCTGTTAAAGGGAAAGGATGGACTCTTTTGGAGTGAGACATTCTTCCGCAAGATTGTACTTCAATGCCTGAATGTTGTTGAAGGTGACTTTTCACCCATGGTGCAACTAGAACATTTTCAGGCCCCATTTTGACACACATTGTCTTCCATTTATTTGTTCTTGTTCACCCAATAAGTAATGGATTTTCTAAAGTACATGACAGCGCCTTAGCATACCGGCAAACACCCCATCTTCAATGGTGGCGATGCTGTTCTTCTTGAGCGAGAGAGTTTGAAGGTTGGTCAGGCCTGCAAAGTCCTCTGCTGCCAGGTGCTCGATCTCATTGTAGTCCAGAAACACCTGGTGGAGGCAAAGTGCTGGTTATCTTTCAGAGATGAAGGAACTGAATATCTGACAGAGACAAAGGAACTGAAAATCTGCTGAGATGAGGAACAGAATATGTGCTAGAGATGAGGGCAATTGACTATCCACTAGGGATGAGAGACTAAATATTTGCCAGATATAAGGGACTGAACATCTGCCAGAGACAAGGAACTGAGTATCTGCCTGAGATAAGGAAAATGACTATCTGTCGGAGATGAGGGAATTGAATACCTGGTAGAGACAAGGTAACTGAGTATCTGCTGGGGACAAAGTTCCTGCTATCTTATGTGTATTATACTTTGCTGTACCCTGTCCAAGATATCAGGAATCACCTTGATAACATGGGGAACTGGGTATTATCTGGGTGTACTAGGTTTCACATGAGTAAAGTACTAGGTGTTGGGTCTAACCTGGGTAACATCTGGGTCTAACATGAGTAAAAAAGATTTGTACCAGTTGTCGGGTCTTACCTGGGTAACATCTGGATGTCGTGTCCAGCAAGCTGAAGGAACAGCCAGGAGGCCATTGCTGACATATTCACAGTCCCAGCGGTTGCCTGCTGCTCCTGGGAAAACTGGATCAGCTTCACGGTACACACAGGGACATTCCTGGCCCTCAACATGCTGGAAGACATTACTGAATGAGGAAATCTAAATTCATTTGACTCTTGCAAGTCACTGTGACATGTTTCTTTCAAAGATAATTAAATACTTAAATAATGGGGTAATTTGTGAGTGAGGAAAAGCTGCAGAAATTGTAAAAAAAGTGATACAATAAATAAAAAAGCCATCCAAACCTTTAGGTATCTAATTATGACTTATTCTATACTATTTATTCTTTTGTTAATGAACTGATCACGGGTACTGGTGCATACATCAAATTTGAGAGCCTACTAAATGTCCCAACAATTTGTGGAAAGATGACATATCTGCCTCTTTAGCAAAGATGGAGTGTACGAGTCAGGAAATCTTAGCAGGGTGAAGAATATATCTAGTCTTACTGTAGAAGGGAAGAGGTAGCCATCATCTTGACCAACCCTCAAGTTGCTAACACTCACACAGTATCAGTGGGATTTGGTGGCCTGTTTTGTGCTGCATATCAGTCATCCACAAGTTCAATGTATGTCAAGTCTAGCCAAGCAATACATATATGGTATAAGTTGACTTGTCTGGCAAAATACTCATAATGAATACAGAATCAGATGGTCTTATATACTGTGCAACCTGTATTTTCTGTTGGAATTTGATTCTACCTGCATTGAATTTCATTGACCATTTATTAGACCAACTTTGGAGTCTGTCTAGGTTCCCTAGTATTTCACACAATCCTCATTATACTTTACACCTTTCATGGGCTCATCATCATCTACAAATGCGTTCAGTTATCAGTTCATTCCTTCTTGCAAGTCAGTTACATAAGCCAAGAAGAGCAGTGGTTCCAAGACCGAGCTCTGTGACACTTTATTAAAAGGGCTTGTACTCCTCCATAATATTTTCGTTCATCTTTCCTAAAGTAATGCATCCCAATGCATAGTGTATGAATGGGGTGTCCACTGATATTTCCTGGAATCTAATATTACCAAAATGGCCAGTTCCCTTCCTTCTTAATCTTTTCTGTCTTTCCTTACTGGCATGTGTATCCCTCTTGATATACGAGTCTGGACTTCGCCTCTTTTGTAGTTTGGTCTCTACTACTCCGGCATCATTCAGATTGCCCTACCTAATTTGTTCCATGAACTCTCATCTTTACCATTTACTACCAGCCAGTCCGAACTGTGATTTTCATATGCAGCTTGAACCATTATGCAATCACTGTCTTCCTGAGATTGAATTGGGAAAATTCCTGTTCCCTGACTTCATCTGATTTCCACAGTGTTTTTTGCTTCCTGACTGGATACCTTTTGCTTTTTCTTCCTCCTTTTTCAGCTTTGCTACTTTTGACAACTATCCTTAGATATTTCTCCCTTTTGGTAAGTTTCTTATCCTGCTTCAACACTTCCTGTAGCTACTTATCTCCATGTCAAAGGTTATCTTGGTAGTTGACCCTTTCACTCTCTTCCTGTGTTGCAAACTTGCATAATATTGAATCCCACCACAATGATCATGGTTTGAAATTACCTGGTTCACTAGAGCTGCGACCACAGCAGCCAGGATCATTTGCAACATTATCAGAATCCTTGACGCAGGAAATTCACCCCAATTCAAACAAACAAAACTTATTCAGCAACTGATTCGCAGCTGCCAGATGATTGGAAGTTGTTGCTCATTCACTACCACAGGCCCTCACTGACTTGATAAGCACAACAGATTGTGGCAATTCTCCCCAGAATCACAGCACCTGGTGGGGTATACAGGATAACAGATACAGTACATACTTCGGTTTCATCTCCCATGATAAAAAAATGAAGGCCAGATAATGAGCCCTCTAATATCAGTAGTACAGCAGCTGTTATGGTTCTCAGAGAACTTATGATTACTTGAATATCCAAGTCATGATTAGAAGCCTTGTGCGGTTATCAAAGCAGGTCATCTACAAAGATGTTTTACTGAATGATAGTATATCGTCTAACACTTCCACTTTTACAGTGGATTTTCCTTGTTATAAAAAGATATTTTTTTATGAACTGATATTTCTTTTTCATGATTTGGTTGTCTCATTATAACCACACCAAATACTTTGTTATCATAAAGATATGAAATAGTCTTTGCAGATTAAGGGCCAGGGTTTTTTATACAATCCAGACAAATTACAGTGGTGCTGATAATTCTTGTGTCACTTTTGCAGGTCCCAGTATATGATAATTCTTCCATTTTTGGAGATAAATTGTAACTGGAAGAGTTTAAAACCCTTCAAATTTAACAAAACATAAAAAATAATTTAGTAAATCAATACCAAAAAGTTCACTAAAGTTTATTATAAAATGCATTTACAGTCCATATAGAACAATAATACAATGTAATGAAAATGTGCATTCAGGAATAGACAGATCATACTATTCTTTTCAGTGGCAAGGATCGTACTATTATTCAAAACTCAAATTTAGCTAAAGGATATGACAGTTACAACTGAGATACAACCAATCATAATAGTAACTGACCCATTTCCATGCTGGTACTTCAACTCTTCCTTGAATATCCATCCCTTCATCTTTTCATAAATGAGTGACGATTTTACAGCTGTATATCCCAAAACAAAGAAAAATAATATATCTCACAGATAAATTTCAGGTGGTGACAAGCATCTCCTGGATGTCCAAAACCTTTTTCTAGCACCAAAGAGAAAACACTTTACTCAAAAACTGTGTTGCCATTGAAGTACCACTTTCTCATCAAAAGAGGTGGAGACGTAATGAGGCAACTGAAATGATATACGAAATTCATCAAGATACTTTTGGATACCAAGAACACTTTATCCTACTTTCAAGAATCTGATTACCTTTGGTAATAACCTCTAAATAAATTGTGAACATCACACCTTTACTATACAACAACTACCTACATTTATCAGAATCTAGTTATATATATATGCCAAATCAATCTATGGTACCTATGTACATAAAAACAAACTGGAAAACCATATTCTATATACAACAATTCAGTAATGACCAGCATTTACTTTTCGGTAATTCAGTACGTCTAATATACAAAACCACTAAAATCTACATATCTCACAACATCTTACGTCTGTAAGAGTGAGGCGAGTATAAATACCAGAAAATGGAATCTGCTGCTTGGCTCTTAATGAATCTCCCATTATGGGAATTATCCAGAACATCATTTGAAGTAATTTATACCATAACTGATGAAATTGTTAAGTCTAAGTCACTCTAAAACCTGTATACATTTCAATTTACCTATTCTTTCCAGTCTTTTAAGTACAAAACCCAGTCATACTAAACTGGAGCATATAACAACACTTTACATGAAGAGTGCTCAAGAAAAATTCCTTGTATGACGCATGCCACCCAATAGCAAACCACGAAATATCATTTTCCTTCTATCTCTTCTGTACTATCCATATAACTTCCTGCATTTAAAGATGAGTGACTTATAAAGATTTCTTCAGTTAAATCACTTCCATATGAAGCACTGAAGACCCAGCAGCAATGCTAAAACGTGCTGATGCATTTTGTATGCTGAACTGACTATCACGTAAGTGAAATATTAGTCATGGAGGCATAAAGCTAAAAAAATGCACAAGTATATACTTCACAAAATTTTTTATATTGCACATTTCTAATACTATACAGTATATCTTAATATTCGTCTGCTTTATAACATGTACATGTTCTCATATTTATTTCAACTATATTTTAGTGTAAAATGAAGAGTGTATTTAGAGGACAGTCTGAGAAGACAATTAAAATTATTGTTGTACAGTACCGCAGCTGCATACAAATGATAATAGCACTGCATCTGGACTTATGATCATTTAAAGATGAAGTATGGAAGCAGCTTGTTTCACTGTAATATGCTAAAGTCTCACAATATCAAGTGACGCTATCTTTTTTTATTATATGAAAGGTCACTTAATAGCTGGATGGATTATAGTATTATGAGCTACAGTTGTCACTGAAATCTTTCACTACAGAAATTCTACAACAACAAGATAAGAGTAAAAACAATCTATTTCTTGCAGAACACAGAATAAGTGATAAAAGTAAATTAAATAATAAAAATGTAACAAAACACCAGATGACAATAACTATAGCAGGAAAGGTTGTTCACGTAGGGATTGACAGTGTGAGAAGGAAGTGTGGAAAAGTGCTGTATGACTGAGGGGCTGACCATGATGTGCTGAAGTGCCGGGAGGAAGAGAAAGGGGAAGACCAAGAAGGAAAATAAGGATGTGGTGATAGCAGCGTGTACATTATGGAGCGTGAAAGACATGCATGGGACAGAATGAATTATACTGATGTAGTATACTAAGGGAAATGAAAATCTGTCAAGGTATTGAACCAGGGCATATGACCTTGGCAGTAGGTGGTGGGCTCCTGTTCTGGTACATTATACATGGAAACTAGTGAGTGGATGAGTGAAAATGAGGCCATTTTTTTATCTATTCCTGATGCTACCATAGTAGGAGAAGCAACTGTGTTTAAATAAGAAAAAATAATAACTAAATATGTTCTATCAGTCCTATATTCATTCTTCAGAGAGTAAGTGACACTTACAGAAAATGAATGCCAATCAAATAATGTGGGAAAAAAAAGCAAGAGTTTTTCAGCCACACAATACCAAAGTGATACATACGGTTCTTGACTTATGCAAGCCTTGAGCAGGTGATGTGATGGTGGGGAATCTCTATCATTGGTAAATGTGCTGGAAATGATGTTTGTGGAATCACGTACATACATATTTGACACAAATTCCAGCAGCAATACAGTGTCTTAGTTATTGAGGATTAAGTTTACTGGACCACTGAATCAGTATGATTTTTACATGTAATTTACACAAACTTGTAACAAAGATATTAATGAAATCAGATACACAAACTTGTAAACCAAAATATATAGAAAATCAGTTATACAAATTTGATACCAGGGTATGAGGAACATCAGCCACAATTGTTTTCTGAAGTGACATGACTAAACTGATCTTATTCTAGGTACAGATGAAATAAATTACAGGACGTTTTATTTATGATATACCTGTTTAATTATGTACAATACTTTCAATGATGTGGACAAAGAATACACCAAATGAATAATGCATTTTCCAAATATTTCTGGAATGCTGATGGTAATGATAATATAATTACAGTTTAACATCAGCTACAATATTCAGTTGCATAACATGAGTCTTCCAATTCAAATACTACACTGGAAAATGCCATTTGTGTGTGCTTTCTGATGACAACTACATGTGAGAAAGACAAGTGAAACATTGAGCCTCTTTCTCAAAATTTATGTAATCATATCTACTTTTGATACAACTGTGTATATCACAAGATATCCAACTCACCATTTTCATAATCGTCTAGGCTATTAAATTATTTACAAAGTAACTTTCCTCCTATTGCACTCTTCCCCTCCCCTAAAGTACCTGTATGGAGCTAGGAAATACAAGGTGAAACATGTCATCTTGATACAGTCATTCCAAGATTTTGTATCTCTAGCATACAACTGAATCAAAAAATTTTATGTGTACATGTGTGTGTGTATCAAATGTACATGATCATGCCTAAATGCAAACCTTAAGCACAAAACCAAAACAGAGACAGGGTTACATATGAATACTAAAGATAAAACTTCAACAGACACATGCTTTAGACAATGACACAAAACCTGAATAAAATTTTTCCTCAGTCACAATGGCAAAGGCATACAAAAGAGTAAATCTGTTTGGTTTTTAATGTCACCATTAACTATAAATGGGTTTGGACTGAAACAAGCAAATGCAAATTCTACACATGCTACATTCTTACATTATCTGGACTTCATTATAGGCTGATTACTTACATTATCTGGACTTCATTATAGACTAATTAAGTCTCTTGTTTTCATTTTCTGGTTCGTAATTCAATAAACTTTTCATTCTGATATTTTTCAATACAAGAGACAACATCCTCACCTTCGAACTTTAGCTATCTTATGGTATCCGGATGACAATGTGAGCACCTCCACACACCCTATTCTTTCAACTAAACAAACCACAGCACTGTGACCTAGAGTTGCCTTATCACTCACAGACTCTTAATGCCAGACACAAAGCCATGTATCTATGCTGCAGCACTAGGGCTCTTTCTTTCCAACACAAATTTTAACCGACAAGAACTGCAGGTACAGAAAAATAAAAAAAATTGTGTTTGGCATCAAAGAACCTATCCACTGTAAAATAATAATATCTGAATGGTGGCCATAGTCTGTTCAAGAATAAATAATACAAAGAAGAAACTATAATATTTCCATATCACATAAATCTGCTCTTTACATTAGACTGCCTTTAATTTACATATAAACAGTACTTTAAAAAGATAGCCTAAAAAAATCATAGCATCCTTTTAAACTTCAGTCTTTAAATAGCAATTGGTACATTAAATATAGGTATAATCACAAATTCATTACATAATATTCATAAAACACGAATACACAGTTTGTACAAAGGGAATAATCTAAAGTCCTAACAAGTTAGCCAGTAGAAATGCAAAGCACAGAATAACAGCTGCAAGGATGGCCACTACCCACACTGGTATCATGCCTGAAAACAATGATATGAATGAGTAATCTGCAGCCTGGATAAATTAAACATATCTACAATTCACTTACACACATGAAAAACAAAAATGAAGATCAATAAATATACCCTACCTCAAAATCACAAAAGTTTAGGAACAGATTTAACAGTGATATTCCCTACGTCAATAAGGGACTTTTATCTTGGTGATGGGGACCAGACAAATTCAGTGAAAGGAGGAAAGGTAAAAAGGATCAGACTCTGTCACTAGGGGCTGAAGTGGAAAACACCTTGAAAAATTACTACAACCTTACAAGCTAGAGAGTCAATGATTCATGACTTGTAATCCTAGTTGTCACAATCACAAGCAATGTTTTCTATGTTAAGTGTGAGGGGTTATTATTATTATTATTATTATTATTATTATTATTATTATTATTATTACTATTATTATCATGGATGGGGGCGAGCAAGTGTGAATATGTACAAGTGTATGTGTGTATATGCATGTGTATGTATATGTATGTATATATGTATATGTAGGTATGTATATGTATGTACTGTGCATATATGTGCATGTATGTATAGATGCTATCCCTGGGGACAGGGGAGAAAGAATACTTCCCACGTATTCCCTGTGTGTCATAAAAGGAGACTAAAAAGGGAGGCAGCAGGGGGCTGGAAATCCTCCCCTCCAGTTTCTGCTTTTCCAAAAAAGGAATAGAGAAGAGGCCAAGTGAGGATTTTCCCCTCTAAGGCTCAGTCCTCTGTTCTTAACGCTACCTCGCTAGCGAGGGAAAAGGCGAATATGTATGAAAAAAAATGTATATATGTATGTATGTGGGGGGGATGGGTCTTCCTTCGTCTGTTTCCTGGCGCTACCTTGCTGACATGGGAAACAGCGATCAAGTAAAATAAAGAAATATAAATAAATAATACATTATCATCATTATTATAATATAACCTCATAACACCTTCTCCAAGGGTTCTTGCAGCTTCAAAGCAGCAGTATCAAAGAAAGGATGGACTCTTTGGAAAGAGAAGCTTTTTGATGATATAACCTCCCAAAAAGTGACTTTTCACTTGCTGTGTAACTACAAGCAGGTAAAGTATGGTAATGCCAGCATGAGAAATCAAAATGCACATACTGTACAGGAAACTAATCTAAAATTTTGAGGATAATAAAAGAATAGTAAAATACTATAAAGGATGCTCTCGAAGAAATGACACTATCATGTTTAATGTCAACAAAATCATTGGCATCATCAGAAGGGTAAATGAAATATGCACTAAATAGGCTTTTATCATCATCAGGCCCAGCCTTCATCTTTCTCAACCCTTCTTTCTTTTTTCCCCACTTCAGCTCCCTCAACATTCTGATCCTTTGTTTCTCTCTAGGATGATTTCTCTTTCTCCTCCCCATAATCATGTCCAACAATGTGTCAAAATCATGAACTTCAATCCACAGCTCACTGCAATCTGAAAACTAGTATAATGAGCGACACAAGAAGCCTTTGTAACATGTGAAGTATGATTTTTTGTCCCATTTCAGTATCCTTAGTTCATATATGCTATGGCAGACCATCTGACGATAATAAGGCAACAGCACTCGATAGCTAAACCCTGTGTCCAGCTGGCAAAAGTTCACATTAGAAGGAAGGCATGATGCATACTAAGTTGGGAGATAATATATTACTGTAATGAAGGAACTTTTAATCAAATATGTTAAAAATATTATCCCTGGGGACAGGGGAGAAAGAATACTTCCCACATATTCCCTGTGTGTCATAAAAGGTGACTAAAAGGGGAGGAAGTGGGGGGCTGGAAATCCTTCCCTCCAGTTTCTGCTTTTCCAAAAAAGGAACAAAGAAGGGGCCAAGTGAGGATTTCCATCTAAGGCTCAGTCCTCTGTTCTTAATGCTACCTCATTAATGTGGGAAAAGGCAAGTATGTATGAAAAAAAAATGTTAAAAATATGGGTGATCCAACTAGATCTAATTCATGTCCACCATCTTGTGACAGCCTAATTTTGGCTTGGCACAAACTAGAAGACTAACAGAATGCCATGTAAAGAAAAATCAAATTTTAACATTTCATTAAAATTTCTTACCTTGCCTTGGAATATGGTGGATTTTAAGGGCATTATCACATGAGATAGATAGAACAGAATTTCTTACCTTGCCTTGGAATATGGTGGATTTTAAGGGCATTATCACATGAGATAGATAGAACAGAGGCATCAGAGTACCCTCGTACCATCTTGGACTCTTTGTTTTCTGTCGGCAACCATTCTAGTCCTGTGATAAATGTGCTATGGGCATCTTCTATTGAACGGAGTTGCTGAAAAGAAATTTTTGATGATAATTGGAGAATGTGGTATAAGTAGTCAAGAAAATGCATTACAAAGATTCAAAAATGCAAATAATCTAGAATTTTCTAGTTGTCTGACAAAAACTGCAAAATATGCCACCTACACCATAATCATATTGTAGTCGCATATAGTTTCAAATTTGATATGCTATCTTTCAAGAAGCCTTAACTACATATGGGGAAAATCTAGTCTGAACTAGTGATTTAGCACTAAGGTTATGTCATCATGTTCCCCTTGTAAGTTCTGACTAGGACAAGGATGGAGGTGTGTCACTGTCAAGCGCTTAAGATTTTTGTGTAAAGCTTTTCTTATTACTAAACACTTCCCCTTCTACAGAATACAACTGAATCGGCAACAGTACAAAAATCCTGATTAATATCAAGCAAGCTGAAGGGTCATGCTGCTATTTTAGTGTTCAAAACAGCTGTCATCAGCCAAAGCAAAGAAGAGAGGGAGGAAAGACTGTGATAATGTGAGCCATAAGAAAAAGACAATCCTTAATGAGGTTATGATTACGTTTTCTGTCTGGAATGCTCATTTTCACATAACTCTTACTTCAACAAGAGTGCTGAAAAATAAAGGTGAGATATTATTGAGGCATATGGATGGTATCTATGAGGAAGGAGTGTAGGTGATTAGTTGGAGTATACATGAGACAGAAAGGAGGTCAAGCAAAAGGTACAAGAGCTTGGGTGGGGGTACAAATGAGACACAGGCCAAAATCTGTCAAGAAACTTCACGGGCAACAAGAATCTTTTGTTAAGATAAGAAAAGAACAAATGAGAGTGACTGCACAGAGAGTAGATGGGGAATGGTAAGAGGCAAGGAAGAGATGAAAAAGAGATGAAGTGAGTATCGTAAAAGGTCTGTTGAATATGTTACTTGACAGGGTGGCAGACATGGTGTGTTTGGGATGAGGTGACATGCAGAGTGAGATAGCTATGGTAAATGCTTTGGTGATCAAAAGCTGTGATCAAGTAAACCATTCAAAAAGTACGGAGACATAAGTATCTTCTTAACATTTCTAATCATTATCAAGAAGGTTAAGTCACTATAAACAAAGTAAAAAGAATATGGACTAAAGCTAATATAAGTCAATAAAAACAGACTAGCTAATAATATGAAAATTACTACAGTAGTTTGGACACAAAAAATTATGAGTGAGAACCAGCATATCATGAAAACACAAGATTACTTAGTTGACTACATGCCATGGAATGAAGTGAGAGTGAAGCGTACGTAACATAGGAAGATAAGTTGAGAAATTAAAGGTGCATCCTCAAAGACTACATGAATGAGTATACATATATGGTGTGCCAGAAGTAGAAAAAAATGCATATCTAAAGTCACATACTTGTAAACTAAAAGCAATCAGAATATAAATTGTCCCACTCATGGTCCCTGTTGCAAGGTAACGGCCATCATCACTGAGAGCCAGACTGCTTAATGAGCCCACTAGGGTTTGTGTCCGTTCTTGAGCGTATGTTTTGCCACACCATTTAGCAACAACTGAAGGATTTTTAGAGCCTGTAACGGGATTACTAACAGTGAAGAGTCGAGTTTTGCTCACATCCCCTTCTACTATGCCATACCTGCAGACACGAAAGATTTCAAATTAGAATGGTGAAATCAACAAAATTGCTCATGTAAGACTCCTTAACTTTTGATTCTATCTAAACTATGAACATTCTTCAACATCTGTTCAAATTTCTTTCCTGATTCTTTCTACCTAAAGGATTAAAGTATTCAACTTCTTTTTACTCAATCGATCTTTATATATTTAAAGCATATTTTGTTCACTAATTCTTTTGATAATGGTGCTTTTAAATCTAATTCAGATTTCACCACCAGCCTTAAATTACTTTATCCACTGTGTTCAAACACACTTTTCAAGCATTCATTTATGCCATTCTTTTCTCCATCACTTCAAAATGCACTTCACCTCATCAAACATGCATCTTTACCAGTACTTGCAACTCTTACTCTGACTCAGATATTAAAACAGCACATTTCCTATGAGCTTGTATTTAAATTTTCTCAAAACCATAAATGTTCTTTTCAATTTCTTTCACAACAAGTTGTGGGAATCTATTTTAATTGAGTTATAACTGAACTAAAAAGAAACACTCGCATTCACACATTCTGAATATTGCTGACTAGGTATGAGTTCAATGATGCTCTTGGTAACTGAATTATTTTGGAAAATTCAGGGTGTACAATCCTACTCTGAATACTATACACACCATACAGTACATAATAAGAAGAGAAATAAAAAAGATAATTGCATTTCAATGAGTACTTATAATCTATGTTATCTTCAAGCATATCAAGTCTCACCTATCATAAATAATACCAAATATTTATTCAGTTACAGAAATAAATATTCCAAAAATGCTACAAACCTTACCTAGCACGAAAGCACTTATATCGAACTCCATTTGTCTGCAATGCCACTTGTATAAACTTCTTGCCATCTTTTATATTCCAGATGCAACATTCTCGAGTTGGTTTGCATACAGATACTATCTGCAAAATATATGTATCCTTTGCATTATTTACAATAACACATATAAAAACAAAGGAAGATGCTAATGAAAAGAAAACAAGAATAAACAATGGGTAAATAACTTTGAATCACTTAAATTTTTGGGATATATTTACATTAGCAGTGAGAAAAATTGGGCAGAAAATGCATATAAAGTATACAAACTTATATAAATAATATACACAAATGCATTTAAAGAACGTAACAAATGTTACTGGGTACTATAACATGACTGCAAAGCAAGATGCAAATATCTTAAAAATTGTTAAGGGGGATGCATCAAAACCCTATCAGTGTAGCAGCCTGAAGACATATCTATTTGACAATCTCACTACACACACATAATTGCTACACCAAGGGCACACTAAATATCCAAAGCTGCCACAGTGAGTTAAAGTTTCCAACTACAAAAATTTTTCAGGGTTACGATCTATGAAAAAAGTAAAATGTACCTGTTTGCAATCTGGCTTAATATCCAAAGCATCAACTTCCTTTTCATGTGCCTTTATATCTTTAATTTTTTTCATATCTGGCAAATTCCAAAGTCTGAGGTAACCATCAGTGCCCCCTGTCACCAGAAACTTGTGATCTGGAGATATCCCACAACACTTCTGATAGGCTTCATCTTCGGACTTCTTCCTGTAGCAGTGCAATGGGAAAATGCACATATTAATGACAAAATTTACTTCATACCTGTCTGCCATTTCTTGCCTTGGCAAGGTATCTTCAGGAACGTCTAAAAACTGAGCCTTGAGCTAAAAACTGAGCCTTTGAGGAATAATCCTAACTTGGTTCCTTCCTAAATTTCATCCTTTCAGAAATTAATACAGGAGGAGAGGATTTTTAGCATGCCCACACCACTCCCATCCCTTAAATGTATTTCAAGACTGCAAATGTGGGTAGTCTTCATTCTTCCCATTCCCAAAGGATAACAAAGTCTATGATTTTGTAGAAACTGCTACACTGTCTATAACTACTACACTGTCTACAACCTTTGCTTTGTCTTGATCCATCTGAAAGTAATGATCTATAATTATAGCCCTTCTCAAACAGCCTATGTGCCCAACTGTTTCCTAGAAACCACTACGTCTTTACCCATTCATCTTTATTCCCAAGTAACTCTTGGACCCCTTTTAAGGGATTCCTGCAGCTGTGAGACTGTGTTCCACATGGGAGCAGGGTAAAGAGGGCTCCCTTGGGGTGAAAAGGTCATCAGTGATGCTATTGTCTTTTGAATCTGCCTCGTCTAAAGTCATTTTCAGCCTGGAAGCAAAGCACAAGCAGGAATAAGGAAAAACATGCCTTCACTGGACAGATTACCTCACTAGAAGGGAACAAAAGGCATGTGTCATAGGAGTCTTTTCCAAAAGGGTTGAGGTGACCAGCGAAGTGCCACGTTATTCGGTTCTGGGACCATTACCCTTCTTGATCTACATCAATGACTTGCCTGAAGCTATGGAATTCTGTCTGAATATGTTTGCAGATGATGCAAAGGTCATGAGTGAAGTGAAAAGGAAGGAGGAATGCATCAGCTTACAAAGGGACCTGAGGAGACTCCAAAGTGGGTCTGAAATGTGGTAGCTGAAATTCAGCCCTGGAAAATGTAAAGTAATGTGGATGGGACAAAGCAAAAGATGGCCTCAACATGGTTTTTACCTAGCAGGATATCAGCATCAAGATTCTGTGTGTGAGAGGGACTTGGGGGTAGACATTGTCCCAAACCTGACACCAGGATCCCATACTAGAGAATATCCAAGAGACAAACTGTCTGCAAGTAAATATCAGAATAGCTTTCAACTACATGGATAAAGAAATATTACCAAGTTATTCATATACTACATAAAGCCAAAACTAGAATGCTTCTCAGATTTGGTCACTGTACCTGAAGATGTACAAAGGACTTATAGAAAAGGTCCAAAGGAGGGTAACAAAGATGTTATCAGGCTTAAGAGACCTATATGACAGGGAAAGGTTGAGGGCTTTAAATTTACCCACCTTGAAAGAGAGAAGACTGTGAGGTGATCTGATCACAACCTTTAGTTTTTAAAAGAGATCAGTGACATGAACAGTGGACAGTATTTTGACAGATGTAAAGCCAGAGCAAACCAGAGGACATAACATGAAATTGAGTATGAAACTTGTCAATAAGGATGTAAAGAAATACTCTTGTAGAGTGGTGGAAAAATAGATGAGACTGAATTAGAAACTGGTAAATGCAGAGAGCATACACAAATTCAGAAGGCTGTATGATAATAGAGAGAGTCCAAGAGTCGGGGCCCCACAAGTATAAAACTCCCTCCATGTACAGTACAAATAAGAAACAACACCTTTCACCCAGTTAAATAAACAGTTGCATAAATTCTTTCTTATTACCCAGGACACAACATATTGTTTAACCCTTAAATGCTAAGTATCTCTTGGTCACCACAGTTACTTAGTAGAGACTATCACCCTCTGGAAGTAATAATGAATCGTAAATATGTATAAAAATAAATGTAAATAAATTATAAATGCAAATGTGTACAAATAACTGTAAATATATATTAATGTTAATCATAAGGAGGGATAATAATCATTTAGTTAATGTGGGTCTCAAAACTCACTCTCTGGTGTAAGCCTTCACACCCTTTCTCCCATCACCTCCGTTGGGGGAATTACGCATTATTTCTAGGGCTATCTATAGCCATATGTAAATACTTTACATTTTTCTTTACATATTTTCTTTCACAAAACACTGGAGTCATTCTTAAATTTGCATCAGAGACTCATCTCCCTCTGCTCTTCCTCCACTGCCCTAAAGCACTATGCTGTATTCTCAGGTATTCCTTCATCAACTCTGGTAGTACCCTCCCAGCAAAGAAACTATTCCGTCTTATATAGGACACCTCAATGCCCACTGTAATTTTAGTATGGTATTCGATACATACAAATTCAGGTCTTACAAAATCTGTATTACTGCTAAAAAAAGAAATCATTCTAATCTCTAGCTCATCATAACTAAGAAATCACAATTAACAATCATTTAGGTAAATTTTCCTGAATGAAGATAACTGATCTCTCGAGCTCAATGTAATGACCAGATCACAAATGACTCTTACTCAGGCAAT
>JAYMFT010031245.1:0-15987 GCA_038088735.1 Panulirus argus
TATATATATATGGTTCCACTTAATAGATTTCTCTCTTTTTCCATAAAGTCCCTTGATCTGCCTTCCCCTGCTCCAGTACATATACTTGACTTCGGTTCTTCTGCTGTAGTACAGACACCTGTCTCTGTTTCTCTATTCTGCTAGACACATTAGTGTCGGTTCCTTTGCCATGCTGACACTGTTTCTCTACTCAGGTACACACACTGGTCTCTGATCCTCTACTCTATTACATGTACAAGAGTAGCCTCTGTTTCTGTGTCCCGGAAATGTCTGCTATTTGTCCCTCGTCCCTCTCAACAGTCCTTTGTCTCTTTCATGGCCTCGACTTCGGCTGCTTTCTTTTTCGACTGGCCAGTTTTTGAGTCTTGCCCAACGTTCGATGATTTTACTTCATTATAAAGTGATTCACTAGGATGCCACTAAGATGCTATCACTCTGTGTTACCCTTCGCTTTCGTTACCGCACAGTAAAGATCATATTGGTCCAGGTTTGAGGTTATACAAGAAAAATGTAACTTGCAGCCGACAGGGTTCCAATGTTACCACTGCCTCAGAGGCCAGCGGTGTACCAATGTTTCATTGTCGCTTAACAGGGGTCAAATGAGAGGCGTAACATGCAGCATGTCCCTCACACAGTAATTCCTTGCGTTTTTTTTTTCTGACTTTGCCATTCGTTACGGTCGTGTTGTTCAGTACTAATACCCAAGTTTGGTTTAAAGTCTACTGTCGAAGATCTTCCACGTGTTGTGGCAACTGGTAAAACGCTATATCGGCCTCGGAGCCTATCGCTATAGCACCACTGACGGCACCTTGATCTTTACACACGGGAATTACCGTCTGGTGGGCTGGTGGTGCATCGCTCTCAATCATCCACTCACTAACTGCAAATCGCCTCCCGCATTTCAATTAACTTCCAGTCTTCCAGTCTGTGGTCACTTCCAGTATGTCATCTCAAACTAGCGGTCTTTCCTTATCAATCGCTTACAATACGTCGTCTTCCAGTTTATTCATACTAATCACGCCGTAATCGTCACTGTCAACTCCAGAGGTTCCAGTTTTTACCTTTAATTGCTTCTAACACCTTTTTTCCGATTTGGTGTCGATAATCCTCCTTCTATCACTCACCTCCAGCACCTTAATACCTGCTTCCAGTCACATACTATTAACTTTCCAGATACTCCAGGCTCTTCACTGCCAACAACCAGTCTCGTATGTTCGATTTAATAACCACCTAAAAAAAAAAGATGCTATAAAAATGTTATTTCATCAAGTCCCTTCTAATTTTCATTTTCTAGTCGTTTTCAAAACCAGGCTAACATCAACCTTAATTCTTCTAGTCTTTACTTTCCAGTCACTATCAACACGAGTCAAACTAGCCATTACCAGTCATCCAGTCTTTGCTTACAAGTTATCGTTATTCACAAGATTTCGAATCTTCCGTTTCTACACGCTGTGCTTACATATCGAAAGTCTCCTCAGCAAAAACCGGTTTTCTAGTCTTCAGATACCACCAAATATTGAATAACTCAAACTGGCCTCCGAAATTTCTTTCGAAAACTTTCATGTTTACAAAAGCGCACTGACTTTACACGATAGATACGAGTAGTACCGTTATGGTCTATGTACTTTCCTTCAGCTGGTGTAGTTTTCCATTTGCGTGGTGCATAGCGTCGGGATGGAGCAATACACTGACACCAACCCATTTCATCGTCTGGTAAATTTACAACTTGAGAGAAGGCTAATATAAACCTCAAGAAACACACACGCGGTTAAAAAGAAAAAGACAGCGATATAAAGTATTTAGATGAAAGGAAATGGCGCCTTGATGACAACTGATCTTGAGAGGTAGGCAGTACAGGGGAAGGCGGCAGTAGGCGGATGTGTACGGGTGGATAGAATCGTGAACGTGTGACAGTTGTAGGAACAGGTAAACGTGTAGCAGAATTAAACATGAAAGAGAGAGAGAGAGAGAGAGAGATGGGTAGTGGTTAGGAGGAAGGCATAATATGTCGAGCGATTTGTCAGGCGAGCGAGACGGGGGGTCAGGCGAGAGACAAACACAGATAGGCAGGAGAGCAGCAACCTCTCCCATCAGTAAACAACACTTGCAAGGCAGAGATAAAACTAACAAAAAGTGATTCACTTAGTGGACTAGTGACGCCGTGGGATATCTTAGGTTATTCTTGCCCTCTAAAGACAATAGAAACCAAGAGAACAACTCACTGCTGTTTACATCAATTCGTACAAACAGCACCTTTCTGTGACAAGGGCCACTTTTTCTCTGCCTGACGTACCTCACCCACCTGATTAACTACTGTGAAAAAGTTTCCTCATGTTCAGGAAACTGACAACTCTAAGGTTGCTGGTTCTTGTCTCCAACGAAATGATAAAAAGAGGGTTGGACGTTTCTAAGAGACTGGGAGGTCATTTGTAAAGAAAAAAAATCTCGGTACACAGTAGACCTATACCACATTCTGGATGGCTTTGGCATATACTCCGAGAAATGAGTAGTCAAACTATTTACTTAATTTTAGACAATTGGTTCCCACGAAGCCTTACGGAGCCAAGGCTAAACCCTTGCGAGAGACTCCAGTCTTTCACTGATATATTTAATGACCAATTCTTAACTCAGTAAATTTCCTTCTTAAGCTTTCGAACATCACTACTTCCTGTACTATGTAGATATGTACCTTACTTATGTGGTTGTCAAAGCGTAGAAGTATCCAGCCTAACCTTGATCTTACGCTTTGTTGATTAACTAGTGGCCATTATATACACCCATTTCCGTAATTTCTCAACTGTATAGTTTCAGCCGGACGGCTACCTGAATTCAATAAAACGTTTTTTATCTATTTATTTATGTACACACGCACACACACACAAACCTCGATGGCTGTCTTTAATCACTAGCTTTGGATAACTTTCATTACTAATATATTCTACTGCTACTCTGGTAATTTTTGTAACCATTCAAACACTAAGAATGATTAACAAATGAATAGCTTGTTTGCAGGATTTTTTTTTCTTCTTTCCAATGCTTATACTGTTAGTGCAACAAAAAAATCGCACATCTCACACTTACACATTATACAGTGTTACTATATTTAAATTACTCAACTTATAAAATATGAATAACTCCTAAATGATAGTTTTGAAACTGATACACTGAACCCTACTGGATTATATCCTTGTAACTACAAGTTATACCCGCCCAACCTTCCCTAGTCAAAATACTTAACATCAACATATACGCATGGATCAAGCCCCGAGTTTTCCTCGTAAGAAAATTCTCGATATCGCCATCTTCTTACCTCTCTAATGAGGTTTTCCCTACAATATTCCGCTAAGGGTCTGTGTACCGTGCCTGGAGTGTTTCAACTGTTCTAGCTACTTGTACATTTAACACCTCATCATATCCTTTGCCATGATTTATATTCATTATGTAATACCGGTATGTATATTATATGTGTAAGTAAAATGTTCTAATGGCTGTAGTTGTATTCTAAGTAATGCAACAACTTCCAGCTTTTTCCCATGACCCCTCACGCCAGCCTTAGCGGCATTAGAATGTATATGGAATGTGCATATGCAGAACGCCTTCACAGCATGAAATATACACTACAGTGTATATATCTACGTTACTGGGAGTAAGCAACATTAAAAACTGGCGACGAAAATGGACTTCACGCAGCAGCCTAGATGTGAGGGGCAGGGTTCGTGATCCCATGTATACCTTCTAGAAGAGGACTCCACAACGACCTGGAGGTAACGACAGCCGAAGGAACAACGTCACATGAGCGACAGTAACTAGGAGTGAGGCGGCAAGTCTGCTAATACCGTCTGTCTTAAGCGCTCCTTTCGCCATCCTCGCTCAACACCACACTCCACTTGACCCCACCCTCCCCCACACCACAAAACTGTACCGTAAGAAAAGATATCCCTATAAACGGCCCAAGCCTTTTAAGATTACGTTAGATCCACACTTAGTTGCAACAAGACAATAAGGGTAAGCTCAGAAAATGGGATTTTGCCTGAAAATAACTTCAGTAAGTCTCGTCCGCAGGGCTGGAGGTAGTTAAAGTATATAATGGTGCAGAAGGTAATAAATTCACCCACGAGAAGGTGCTACAGATTTGAAATGAATAAATAAAACACGAAAAGTTGAAAGTTTTTGCAAGGTGTTAATAAAGTTGTAGAGATGCACAACTATATGATAGGATAGGATAGTCTCTTTTAACATAAGAAAGAATTGGTGATGCAGCAGAACAAATTGGGTTTACGGACAAAGATGCATATATCCTTTTAAGCTTATTACAACGGCATTGCTTGAGGAGGCAGATGCGGATTTACATATTTATTGAAATTGCAAGAAGTATCAAGCTTGCTCAACACCAAGTACAATATGTAAATAATGATAAAGTGTCCATCACCAAAAATGAGTCACTGTTAAAGAATAACCGCCAGAATTAGGGAAATCACAGCTGCCCTGACAGTGTTGTGCACCTCACTGGTGCCAGGTGAGGATGAAAGTATGTTACAGTGACAACCACACAGTGCAGACAACACAGGTAAGCTTGCCATGAGTTGCACGAGTGTCGGTATGTCAGACATCATCCTGGTGATTGAAACAGGTATCCTGCCTTTGACAACTTGCTGCAAATACAATATTAGGCCAATTTGCAGGTATATGTAGATAAATAAGGGCAAAATTCTCACAGCGGAAGGTTAGTCGACATGGTCAACAAACAAGCACTGGCTTATCCGTTAATCATAGCAGTGATACAAATACCTATTCCAGTGATGATACAAGCACCAATTATGATATTTCTGTATATCACATTAACTTCTTAAAGAAAGACAGCAAATCATGGTAAATGTCACCATAAATAGTCAAACACTGCAAATGCAGCTGAAGAATGCAGCTGATGTGACGTTAATTTCGGAGCAGGTTGCCCAAACAATTCCCCGAATGCAGCAAACCTCATTCCTCTGATTTATGAGACTATAACTTGAAGCCAATAATAAGTGACGGTGTTATGACATCCATTACAGCGACTTGCCCTCAACCACAGTCAACGTCGTTTGGCCTGGACTGGGTTCGTGTGGTCAAGGTTACTCACACACAAGCACACAAAAGAAATCAACTGAGACTGTATCAGCTAACTTTAAGGAAAAGGTCTGGGGAAAGCCCAAGTTGCACAAACCAGTTTTCATCCAAAAATGGAAGTCCAGCTAGGGGGGTATCCAAGGGGGAGGGGGCCAACAGGGCAATCCTCCCCTCCCCTTGAGCTACACAACAAATAAACTTAATGATGGTTAATATATTCTTACCATTATTGTTACACTTTTAATCCACGAAAAAAAATAAAATAAATGCATATCTATGTATATGTAACTGTTTCAGTGATTTAACCAGTGGGTAATGAAACTACCTCGTCATTTTCTCCATTTCCAAAACAACATGTGTATATTGAAGAAATTTCCTTTACCTACATAGGCAAATTGATTTGTTTCATCGAACAAAACTTCCTTATTTCTATCAACTGTTTTACGTTATCAGATACATTTATTTTCGTGTAAAATTGGTCGTCGGACTTTTAAAGTAAACTTACTTTTCTGTACAACAATTATTCAGTTCTTTATGAATATGACATATACCGCTACGTGAATTTAACAACCAAATAAACTTAAAAACTGTTTATGTACCAAATATCCATGTTCTTATACGTCAATCTTGTTTTGAGCTTATCATCATTGTCTTAGCGACTTCATATAAACATATTTCCCCCATCCGACTCCCATAAGCAAAGTCCTGGATACATCTTGTGGCCAGCCAAAGTTCTATCCTCCCAGGACACCTCAGTTTCCATTTGCGTGGAAGTCAGCGATACAGCAGGAGCTGTGCAAGTTTGACGTCAGTGAGGCTTAGGAAAGGGTCACATACACTCATTCCCGGTGAAAAATACAATCCATTGTATTCTGCTGCAAGGCAGGGCTGATGGTAACGCCCGTAGGTACTACGTTTAGACCTAAAACGACCTCAAGTGGGTACTGATAGTGCAGAATTCTTGAGATTTTGTCCATTGATAGTTGATGAAAGTCATGTTTTTGAACAATCCTTGTGATATCCTGCCAGTCTGCAAACATATCCCCAAGTTTTGGCAATGGATGCTGAGACACTTGTAACTGCGGATTGGCCGTTTTTCGTAATCTCCGTAAGCGACAATGGTGCCGTCTTGATTAATACAGGAAGGGACTTCTTTCTAATGGAGTTGGGCGCGTTTACTCTATTCATTATTTTGGTTAAATTTACAACTTTGAGTAACTTCTTTTTATGTTATAAAATCATTATGAAGGCATAAACTATTTGTCTTTCAAGGGAGGGATGTTAACCATTTTACCCATAACTGATCAAAAACATAGTCTTTAAAACTGATCCACTCTGCTGCTTCTGCCACCTTGCGACAGAGCCTTGAAGTGACGCCATCGATTGCATTACGCAATCCTCACCTCTGTGCTCTTTTTAAATTAAAAGAATAATTCATACATTTCTTGTATTGCTGTTGGAAGGAAGACAGGTTTAACGGAGTTGGATTTCTTGTTCCTCAGGTATGATAGCCATGTATAGTTTTATAACAGTTACATGTAGGTGAATATTAAGCTCTTGTATGAATTAACAATGTTATTCTTTACGCATAATGTCATTGGTTTGGCTAGACTGAATCTTATGTGCATCAAAAAGATGCTGCTCTTAACACGACAGCAGTAAACTTCTGAAAGCTTGGTTTCAGTTTTCGTACTACATGATTACTGGATGTGTTAAATGAAGCTGACATCGTTTAGTTATGAGACGATACAAACGTTACAGACACCGTCAGACAATCATGGCGTACCCTAACAAACCGTTTGGGGATTGCAATAAATTACCCAGGTTATTGCGGCAAAAATTAGACTCATCTTCAAAATTATGACGTTGTTTCAGCAGAGAAAAAATAACCATAGTACCGGTCGCGAAAATGTTAAGTTGGTAGATCCTGAAAGTAGATTTTGGTGGAATGGGTCGTGTGACCACCATCGGCCAAAGTCAACAGTGGTTTACAGTTCAAGCCAAAATTCCAAAGAAACTGGAAAATATCTACCCTCTAAATGCCACGTCCATCAGAGAATCATAACTATACTTACACATGAGTCAAGATGTACACGCAGCTGGCAGAAATCACCAAAAACTGACTGTAATAACAGGCCAAGTACAGTACCAACCATAAACATGCAGACGCTGCCTTAGCAGCTGGGTGTCATACAAGCAATGAGCCAGGTCATATTTTAAACGTCGCTTGAATCGTCATGAAAAGTAGTTAAAAATATTAAGAATACGCCGAATGCGACGGCGTTCTTTTGGTCAACGATATTGGTCAATATGAGGGGGATTTGTTTCTTGATGGGACAGCGGGAAGCTAAGCTGACTGCGTTGGCATGTTTAAGGTTGTAAGTTGTCGATGTAGTGTATATGCGCTAAAGAAATCATACTTGTATTCGCGGTTCGATTTTTTTCTTACTAAATATTGAAATACTTTCAAGGTTCACCCGTAAACCTGTACAAAAACTGAACATTCACCTTCATATGTAGTACATTCTGTTCTTCTCTAAATATATCTCTTACCGACTGAGGGAAATTACTCGTTTAAAATACTATCTTTATTCGGCAGCACTGGCGTTTCCCCTTCCATTTCTACGCAAACCAGCTTAGTCTGCCTCACTGTCTGTATTTGAAGTAGTAGTTGCCTTTGTAATCTGGAAAGTTTCATTGTACTTTAATCACATCACAACTCAGTAGCTTTTAATTATAATTACATCCATCATCAAACATCTGCCATCGGGTCTTGTAGCTGGTATTAGAGATCACACTTGTAAAGAACTTTCATTCGACTTCGCATTATTTTTTTTATTTTTCCTCTGTGATCACAGTATTTTCGTTCTATATCTCATTTCCCTCCCTAAAACTGTCATTCGTAAAATTTGATTTGTTGTAACCGTCAAAACTGTTTGAAATTTTGACGAATATTACTCAATTCAGTCTCACGAATCACCCCATAGCATCGTATTTTGCGCACTTGGCCAGAAAAGCGGTTTACTAAGCCGAATTAGATACACGGGCGAAAAGTGATGCATGTTTCCTTCCTTTTCTTTAACTTGGAAAATGCAGTTTGGTACATCTGCTGCATACTGGGCTTCCTTGGTGACTTATTTAACAAAAAAGTGGCTTAGTCGCAATTAATTATTTAACATGTAAAAGGCTGAATGTTGAGGCAGTTTTTGACTCTAATTACCTACCAGATAGACTACAGTAAATGCAATTACCTATTTCTAGTGCTGTCGTCCACTCGCGTGGACCCATCTCTTGAATATTATTATTATAAAGAATGTTAAGAGCTGATAATTATCATACAGTTTCATGAATCTGTGTGCCGTCTATACTAACAATATCATTTTATGCCATTCATCCATCACTCTGTAAAAGTGCATATCTGCATCTTCCATAATAAGGTTCTTGCTTAATTTCATGCTATATCCTCTAGTTGTTGTACACATTATATATATATATATATATATATATATATATATATATATATATCATACTTGACCGTTGCTGGTCTTGGGGGTTTGGGTGACTACCTGTGGTAAGCTTACCATACAACCTTCAACCCTAACATACGAGTACAATCGCACACACCTTCCTCTTTGCTTCGATACAGATCTCGAATAAACATGCATCCTGATACAGACCTTTCCCGACCCCACCTCCCCCCATCCCCCCCTTTTTTTTGTAGTGTTAAGCGGATATCCTAGAGAAAAACGGGGCAGTATAATTTGTGAAAAACAAAAACAAAAAAATTGAACTCTAAAAAAGTGCCTGGGACTCCAGTCTGTACCCTGATTACCTTGGATAATCTGGGAAGGGCAGGACTCATGTTTACAAAGTTCCTCAAAGCCAGAATCATACTCTAAGGTACTTTTTTTCTCTCTCTCTCTCTCTCTTCTCATGATATATGTAATCTTTAAATAGATCTTAACGAATGCGAAGGTGTAACGCAGGTATTGTGGCTGGTCCAGTTCTAGCAACTGTCTTTTTGTCTTGCTGGAAGGCAACCGTACAAGATTAACCATATGGGGTTCAGCTTCACTAAAGAAAAAAAAAATTGACCGAACACGTAGTTTTCCTATATATTCATTCCCATCGTTGAGGTTGAACTTGTGAATAAACTGCTTCTTGGATATCATTCAGTTACCACTCAAGAAAGCTCTTTGTTAGGCTTCATCTCTGAAGAAAAAAAGAGACAACATAAATTAGTGATGTTATTAAAAAAAAACATTTTGGGCTTCAACTCTAAAGAAAAAATAAAACTATTTTCGTTAACAAAACATTGTTAGGCTTTGCCTCTAAAGAAAAAATCTGAAGACATGAATTATTAACGTTATTAACAAAACATTTGGCCTTCTTTTTTTTTCTCTGAATACGCATGTTTTACAGGATTATGTGACCAAATCACAAAAGTATATATCATCAATGGCAAGAATCCCTAAAAAATATTTCGAAAATGAAGTTTGAAGCCTTGTAAACAAACTGACAGATACATGCATTTGACTTTAGAGTGAGGATGGATGATTTATAAGAGCGATAATTTAGAATGATAATTCGTAATAACAGCTTACGTCTTTTAAAGATCTTAAAATGCAAATTAAAATAACTAGGTACGCAGAAACGAAGGGTCATCAACTTTTCATTACCTGCGATATTTTGCTTCATTACATTCTTTAGCTATGTAAACTACTGCTGGGAGACTATGATTCCCTCACCTCCTGTACTTAGGAGACTTCAACATGTACAACAAACATGACTGAAATTTCGATATTTGCTCTAGATTTGTTCTTCGCAGCCCGTGGGGTGGGTGTGGAGTTTGTATTTTTACTTAGGAACGGAGAGGAAAACGCTAGCGCATCTTGCCACGGCTCGCCGGCAAGTACTCAACAAGACATGCTAGGCTAGAGTGCCTTGCCAAGGATCACTGACAGGTAGTGACGGACGATACATCAAGTGCACCTTGTCAGGGTTGTGCAACAAGCACTAACGGATGGTACGCCAATGCACTTTGTCAAGGCTCAGCGACGTGACCCGGGGTCGAGAAGGTAGGCTATCTCACCTTGCTAAGGCCTAGCAACAGGCCCATTACAAAACATTCCACCATCTATTAATACCATATGAACATTCTTGTCATGTATAAACATTTTACCCAAATTTTCCGCCCAATACATCCAGTTACACCCCTCCCTTGAGACCAAAGGCTGAAATATGTTATACGTCAGTTATTCTTTTTTCGTATGATACTCCCACAAGTATGAAGTTAATATATGCATATTGTTGAACCTGATCTAATACTTTCAACACCTAAATCTAATGTTACGACTGTTGGCCGTGATCCACACTTGAGCCAGCCTTGATCTTTGTCTTAATGTAATTGTATCTTGCGGGTTATGGCCATGTCATTTCCTGTCTATCATTCTTATTTTTCACCTCCACCGACAGTCATTTCAGAAGTGTCACTGAGTCTGTCCCCATCTGCTGGTCACTTGCAAGGCGTTTCAACCTCCAGTCTATCAGCTTCGTGTCACATCCTTCCCATATAGCCCACCACTATACAGTTCTTACAATCTAGTCCAGTCACGTCTATTCAGAAACATCATTTACTGTTCTGATTTCTATGTTCATAATCTCTTCTTTGGCACATCCTCAACAGTCGCTTCTAATAACCAGTCACTTTCAGATACATCTCCAACTTCTAATTTCAGCTTTAACTTTTTTTTTCTTTTACCAGTTACCAGAAAAATGTGGAGTCCCAGTTTCTACTTCCACTAAGCACTGTCAACTTGTCATCAAGTCAGTTCCAGTTTTCATTAACAATACGCAGTTCATTACGAACACGGGCGACCTGCGGTTTCCAGTGTCTAGTCACTTTGCAGACAACTAAGACAATCCAATCACAGACCAATCTAATCACCCAATTGTACCGGCAAGGGAGTTCTATACTCTGTGGCGCCCCAGTTCTTTCTCTCTGTCTATCATACAACCTTTTGAACTTTTGTATAATGTCAGTATTTAATTCATGTGCTACAATGATGCTATAAAAGTATTTCTTTGCATCTAAACTTTCTAATTTAATTTCATGTTACAGAAACTGGTTGTACTGTTTTTTGGAGAACTGTTCACATTATTAAATAGGTTTAAAAACTTAAAGGCTGTGATAAACTCATCCCTTACTCTTCTCTCTTACATAGGGAGCAAATATATAGTCTCACCTATTAGCAAATTAAACAGTCATGGTGACCAATCCTCATTTGGAACCATTCACTATCCTCTCTTTCTACTTGTACACATGCCTTACACCCTTTCAGAAAAATTTCTCACTGCATATCTATCAACCCTATCATATGCTTTCTTCAGATCCATAAATGCCATATATAAATCCTTCTATTTCTCTAAATATTTCTCATCCACATTCTTTAAAGCAAACAAATGATCCAAACATCAACTCCGAACACCATAATGTTCTTCCCTAAACTGATGCTCTGTACATGACTTCACCATGTCAATCACAACTCTCCCATACAACCTACCATGTCTGTTCATCATACTTATACCTCTGTAGTTTGAAGACACCTTTATCCTCCTTTCCTTTATACAGTGACACTATACCTGCATGCTACCAATCCTTAGGCACCTCACCATGATCCATACACAATGAAAATCCTAACCAACCAGTCAACAACACAGTCATCTCTTTTCTTAAGAAATTCAGTTGCAATACCATCTACTCTGGCCGCATTGCCATACTTCATCTTACGTAAAGCTTTTATCACCTCTTCCGTCTTCATCACACCAATCTCCTTGACTCTCTCATTTCACATATCATTCCAGCCCCAGTGCCCTACACCTGCCACCCTATTATCAAACACATCCAACAGTCCTTCAAAATACTAACTCCATCTCCTCCTCACTTCATCACTCCCTGTTACCACTTCCTTGTTTGCCCCCTTCACCGATATTCCCAATTGTTCTCTTGTTTTTCGCATATCATTAACTTGCTTACAGCAACTCTCAATTGCACTCTTTTTCAACCCCTGCACCTCCCTCTACCTCCTTCCGCTTTCTTTTATACATTTCCCAAATATCTGAACTCCTTCCCTGTAAGTACCACCCATTTACCTGTCTTATCTCTTTCACTAGCAACTCTTCTTTGCCATCCCACCACTCACTACCCTTTCTAATTTTCCCACCTCCCACATGCTAAAGCATCTCTCGCACATGCCAGCACGGCTTCCCTAAATGCCACCCATTCCTCACCCACTCCCCAAGCTTCGCTTACTCTCACCTTCTGTTGTACTGCATTCAGTCTCTCCTGATATTTCTTCACTCAGGTCTCTTTTCCAAGCTGACTTTTTCTCACCACTCTCTCCTCATCCATAACATTCCCTCTTTTCTGAAAACTTCTGCCAATGCTCACCCTCGCCTCCACAAGGTAATGATCAGACATCCCACCAGCTGCCCCTTTCAGCAGATTCATATTTAAAAGTCTCAGATTTGTACACCTAGTATGTAATGAAACAATGGCCAGTGACCACCTTTCCTACTCACTCACATATAATTCTGTATGTCCCTCTTTTTAAAGCAGGTCTTTCCAATCATCAGTCCTTTTTCCGCATACATCTCCACAAACTGTTCACCTTTTCCATTTCTAATACCGCTCCCAAAACACTTGCCTCTCATGATCTTTCTTCTCATGGCCAGGTGCATAAGCAAGCACCAATAATCATCTGTTTCTCGAGATCCATTTTCATTTTTACCCACATCAATCTAGAGCTCTTACTTACTTACTTTCACATACTCCAGCAACTTCTTCAGCAGCAGTGCTACCTCTTCCTTAGCTTTTGCCCTCTTACCTGACTTTACTTTTAAGACATTTCTAAACCATTCTTCTCCTTTATCACTGAGTTTTGTTTCATTCAGTGCCAGAACATCCTAGTTTCTTTCCTCAAACATACTACCAATTTCTCCTTTCTTCTCGTTACATTCATGCACATTTAGACGCCACTCCCTGAGCCTTCGAGAAGAATGAGCACTGCCCATCTGGCTCCTCTTTCTGTTCCATCTTTCAGAAATTGAAATACAACAAGGAGGAGGGGGTTCCAGCCCCCCATTTCCACCCAATTTGGTCGCCTTCTACGACAGATGTGGAATACATAGGAAAAATTCTTTCACTCCTACCCCAAGAATAGTTGCCTTCTACAACACTTAAGTGGAATACATGCTATTCATGGTCATTAACAAAGGATTCTTACCACACAATAACATATGCACTGCATACTTTCTAGAGAGAATATCAACTAAGAACTAATAGATAAGACACATCTCTAAAGAGAGAAATATAATAAAATAATCACACTGACATATCAAGGAACAATACAAAAAGAAAGGCATAATAAGGAACTGGGCAGCTTTTTGCTTGCCTAGAGAAATGAATACTGACTGATAGGTGTAAAATGATGTTGCCCTATAGGGAATAATTACATCTACATTAGCGAAGGCTGCCCTCAAGAAACCACAGTTTGCTTAATTGACTTACAGTGCTAAGAAAAAAAAGTGAAAAAATTGAGATAGGTCAAGTCTGATAGACAAGATTATAAACCCAGTGACTGGGATTGCTCTAAACATTAAGTATAACCCCAAAGCAACACTTTCCAAAAAAGTAGTATCAAAGAATTCTATTATCATTTGCTTTACTATTTAGAAGAATTTTTAAAACAATAAAGTAAAACTTCACTTACCTATGTGGTAAACTTTTCAGGTGAATAAAGGTTCAAAATGTACCTCTGCCAGCAGTATGATGAATCCCTCCTGACACCGTAATACAGCCACATTTCACTAAGCAATACTCCAATTTTCAGTGATAAATATTCCGCTGTTTACAAGTATTAGTTATATACATCTTCCTTTGCTGCTTTGGTAGCGTATGCTAGTAGTATCACTCACCTTTGCACTCACATGAACACTGAGCAGTCGAGTTGAAAAAAGTATGGGCAGAGAATACGGAAACGTTGTTTGAGTTGGCACTAACTGTTTTGTAACTCACTAGAATGCTTACTGCAAGGATCATACATGCAATTACAGCCTGTGCAGTCTTTGAATTATCTTAAAGAACTAAAGAAGGTATTTCAAATTATTCCCATTGGTGTTTCCAAAATGAGGTTGTTGGCTTTAATGACTCTGGCGGTCAACACACATGAAGCCGTAAAAACCACCCAATCAACCACACCTGAGCTTTTGTATTACTGTACAGGACACTAACAGTTAATTGCCAGAGACACGAGTACCACAAACGGCACAGTCGTTGGGTTACTAAAATGTTGGGGTGCATACTAAGTAATCCTTGTCCAAGGTACTGAAATTCCTTGCTTATTAGTCACAAGTCAAAATTTGATGTAATGACAGCTATCCACCTGGCAGTTTTCAAGAGCCCCAAACTGGACCATTACGTACATGGTTAAGTATAAGGTAACTCTGGGTGTCACATATGCTGACTCTGCCGACAGTAGAGGCTCCTCTTAATGTTAAGACAAAAATAATGTTCTTCCTTACTCTCTGCAGTGACTTCTAGCATAGTGTTGATCCAGAAATTCACTACAATCCTCACTGCATTGAGATGGGTGGGAGTGAAACAGAGTTAGGATGTTCAGACAAATGGGAGCATGGTATAGGAAAAGTTAATCACAGTTGTTAAGACATTTTTTTGCAATAAATCTAGTTATTCATATCACTTCTGACAATGATCATCATTTTGCTTTTGATTAATATGGTTTGCCAACTTCAGGAAAATACTGATACTACTTTTGTGGTTGGGGAGCTTCATGTTGTGATGAACACACAGCAGATGTTATCAAGGCTGGGAGAGTCCTACATCCCATCTTCCTTTAAATCTCTCTCTCGCTTCCCAAACGGTCATGGTTTGATTAAACCCGATTTAATGCCTGTCACATCAAGAACAGTGCGTGCCATGAAACTCTTCCCTGCCCCTGAAACCAAGTCCAATTTCATCTCTGTTTGGAATCATAGCAAAGTTTTTCTTTGCTAAGTGAAGTGTACCTTTATAAAAGATAGTTTGCTGACTTAACTTCTTTTACCGACAAATCTTTTTTGTTCTTCAGCAAAAATATTTCCAACAACTTCCATAATTCAGCCTTTCCTCCCCACCTTCAACTTAATCATTCTACTGCAAAGACTCCAACTGATGAAGCCAATCTTTTTGGTACCTCATATTCCTCTTAACTCAAATATGAAAGATTCTGTTTCTTCCACTGAACCTATGATATCTCCTGTATTCTTGGCAGGATCTTTCAAGAACTCTCCATGCTCCAATTCGATGAGGCATATGGCTCACCGAATTCTAAGAAAGTGTGCCTCTGAGCCAGCATCAATCTTTCTTGCCTATTTGGCCTCTGCCTAAAAACCCAGACTTTTCCTTTCATTTCAGAGTGTGCCTTGTTGCAGCCCATCCCTAAAGATAAAGAGACCACTGTAACCCTTCCAACTATCGCCCCCTTGCTTTCACTTCTGCTATCTCCGAAATCTTTAAAACTCATTTTCTTAAACACTTAGAATCTCATTCCCTTCCCTCTGATCACCATTATGGAACTCAGTGATAGGTCTACAGAGGATCTGCTTTTCTGTGACTAACCTTTAGTACTCCTCTCCCAGGGATTTTGGTGAAACTTTTGTCATAGCCCTCAACAACCCTGAAGCATTTGACAAGGTGCGGCATATCTTAACTCCCTTTCATTTCTCTGCTGCTCCCTATTCTTCTTCTTCTTCTTCTTCTTCTTCTTCTTCTTCTTCTTCTTCTCTCTCTCTCTCTCTCTCTCTCTCTCTCTCTCTCTCTCT
>JAYMFT010031256.1:0-15985 GCA_038088735.1 Panulirus argus
TCCATGCCCGATACGCCTGATCTCTTGCCTGAATGGCCTCAGAACAGGAACGGTTGAACCATGGATTGGATGAAGAATTAGTCTTGGAGGAAAAAGGGATAAATGCTTCCATTCCCTAAAGAATACCTCTGTTATGCGTTTGGCAGAGACAGAAGCATCACCACATAAATGATTCCCCGTCACACACCAAACACTGTTCCTTAAGCAACTGCTTCTACGACAATGTTTTCTGTTCGGTAGTTTATCAGTTATCTCCTTATCATTCATCTCTTTCAAGAATGGGACCTTGATCAAGGGCATCATGTTTTACATACTGCCTGATTGAGAGCCGAAGAACACAATCCGTTTATAAAACTTCTTTACTCAGTTTACAGTAAGTGGCACAATACTGCTGAGGTAGTTTGCCGAGTTTTTACACAATCCACTGACTACAACTAGCTCCCTAAAAATGAAAATTCGCGACACTTGTCAGATGCTTCTGGTAATATTGTACAGGGGTACCTAGTGACAGCACTAGGATCACGATTCCTCTATCAAGGAATAAACTATTCAGTTTTTCAGTTCTCAAAACATCATTCCTCGACAGAGGAACCAGGATCCTAGTACTATCACTAGGTACCCCTGTCCACTGCTACCAGAAGCAACTAGCAAGATTAAAAACTGAAAGATGACACAAATGAATTTCCGAAAATCAGGTACTCCTCTGCTTGTTATGCTTAGTTTCTGGCAGAGGAACGAAGAGACTGTCGGTTTACTACTTACGAATCACCAGAACACTAAGAGGCTTTGGGACTTTGGGGACTTGTGACTGGCTTGTAGGTTGGAGGATTCCACTATGCTTGCGATTGCGTCATTTTTACATATAGCTGAGGTATTCATATGGTGGAAGAAGATCGAATGAAACTCTGTGATGTGTGGTTGTACTTTCCACCTGTGCTACTCTTGGGCTGGATATCCAGCTAAAATAACCACGTAAAATGTTTCTTATTTCTTTACTCTGATCTTGCTTGGAAACCCCTTCAAGATACATCGTGCTACGTTCACTGCCGATATCCTGGTCTTATATATGCAAACTGCTGACGTTGTTTCATTTATCACTAAATTTTGTAAGTCCACAATGCATTACGCATCCATTTACCATGAAAAGTCGTGAAAGAATCTTACAAGACACGGTGACATTAGCTAATATAAATCACTTACCAAAACAGACCGAAAAGTTGTGAGAAGTTTCTTGTATATTGGAAACTCTGTCATCCTGCTGTGGTCAGGCCTGTTTACAGTCGAGAGTAACATGATATAAATTTTATGCCTGTGGCGCTAAATCCCAACCCCTCCCCCTGTTTATATTCCTCTTCGCGGATAGATATATCAACCCATTCCTGTTTATATATAGACTTGTTCACGTGAGCATTTCCTGAACGTATTTGTACTAAAATATCCAACGATAATTCTGACAACCAGACAGTCGTCTCATAAACTGTCAACATCCATGACTCATGTGACTTATGAGATCGGTAATTCCCTGCTCTTTGTGGATCAACTCAAGGAGTTACTTAAAGCCGTCGACTCATGTGTGGTTTGCCTTTGCCTTTCAAGAAAGTCCAACTACACGAGCACCAACATTTGTTCCTCCGGCTTGGACTCACAGTTCGTGCTCATACATCATCAACAGTCACGTTGTAGCCCTTTGATGTAAAAATCTCATGAACCCTTAGAGCAAGATCATTCTAGTTTGGTAGGTGTACTAGCTATACAGGCACTTGTTCCCTTACATGGGTTACATACGAAGGAAAGATGAAAAATGGTACGGAAATAGACAGCAGCACAGTCATGCCAGCTTAATACGCTCAATTCATGAACATGGCTGTCACCGGGAATATTTTGTGGGTGGGGAGAACGTACTCTCAAAGCGATGCTAATAAAGGCAAGGAGAATGTGATGTGGGAAGCTGCCTATAGTGGGATTTAACGGATTTAGAATTGTTTAAAGTTTGCTTCAAACTTAGTAAAGGTCCATTGTTATCCATATCCGATTTTCCCATTTTTCAGTGGAAGTTCTGTTCCCTCTTCCCATCACCGCCAATCTGCGAACGCCAACGTTCATGGAGTTTGCAAACCACACTTTGCACCTCCTTCCGCCGCATATCTTCACAGTTAAGAATGTTGCACTGTACTTGCAGAAGCACTCGAGCTCTGTACACTTTGAGTCATCAGTATATTTACTTTTATTCTACTAAAGGTTAAGTTGAATTTTCGACTCGATGCTCTTCATATAATTTGACGTAAATTTACTGTCACCGGGTTTTTGTTATATTTGTCTAGATGAATAATTATCTATATTTAGGACTCTCGATCCTCTCGGGAATGAGTATCAAAATGGCGACTTTTGGCATCTCAATGATGTTGTAGTGTCCAAGGAGTTTGGTTGAATTCCATTATCTCTCGTCTTCAAACTCTTATGGACTGTTCTTCGTTAGAGGCGTGCCAGTGACATTAGCATACGTGGCAGGAGCTGCGTCATTGTAGCCACTCACACCTAGAGAGAGGTTAACGCGGTAAAGTTACGGTGCCCGGGCATCTAAGAGAACAGGAAGATGGGAAAATGAAATCTATGAATAACAATAAGGCAATTGCACGAGGAACAGAAAATAAAAAAGCAGGTGGGTCCAGGAAGGATGTATCAGGGGGGTTAGTGACGGCGGCGCGGCGAAAACCAGGGCTGCAGTGACTGAACAACACTTCCTATCACTAGCCCGGGTCACTGTCCGTTCTTTTTGCGAACACGACGACTCTACTCTTGACTGAACTTCACGCAGGTTAAGGCTCAGGGCTGTTGCAATCACAGAGCAGAAGGGCCACTTGCCCTGGACCCACGGCGAACAAGGGCTCATCAAAAATGCCCCGAAAAATTTATAGGAAAGCTTTTTAGTTTATTTAAGTTAGGCGTGGGATATCCTTCTCAAATGGCATCGAAGTGACAACGCAGCAGCTTATCTCGTAATTCTTTTGTCGTTTCTTTACCCGCAGGAGGTGGCATTGGCATGTAACTAACTTCTGGGTAAATGAAGCCATTTAACTAGTATATAGTACTAACAAGGGTACCCGACGTTGCACAGGACGACATGACTCTCTAAATATATAAAAGTATCAATTTGCATAAGACCGTAAAAGTTGAGGAATCACTTCCTTGTATTTTCGGCCATGGATAGTAAGCTATACTAATTACTGAAGACTATAGAGCTGCAAATGACGTCAACTTGTTAGGTTTATATGTGAAATATACAAGCAAATCGCTTGTATATGCTGTCCAAAGGAAACTCAATGTATTTGTAGAGGTAGCTGGTGTTCACAAAGGGCACTCTGGATACCCGTGCCACAGTCAGAAGACGTTATTGGAGCAGAATATAAAAACAGTGGCAAATGGTGGCTATTTTTGCTGCTATGTAGTGGCCACATACATAACAATAGCAATCATTAAAAGTAAATAAATGAACACATGGTGAACAGGTGTGAGCGGACACACGAATGAAGTTGAATAGATAACTGGAAAGGAAATGATGAGTTTAGAGTGACAAATATCCCTCCATTCTGGAAAATCGTTATACTTTTCGTGGTTATATCTTACTAATATCAGCTATCTTATAAAAGCTTTCAAAGCGTTTCTGAAGGAAAGACAGAATATCAATCATGAAGCGAATAGCTCTTTGTTAGCGCTTGCTATCTTTTGGTGCGTCCACTTCTGTTTGTGAGCGAATGTCATAAAGGCATTACGTTGAATATGGCCCCAATTACACTCTAGAACAGAAAAAGAGGTATATTGAAATAAGATCCCATTCTTTTTAGTCGTTAATGGGATGACCATTTTCTTTGTTAATATGTGCGCCCGTTATTATGTGCGCCACGTAGTAGGCACGTACTAATGTTGCTCGTTTGCGTATTTCAGGAACATTCGCTGGTGTGTCGTTTGTCTGAGGAAGTGTCACTGAGACAAACAATTAATTGGAAAACAATTAATTAGAATATTCTATAAAATACACCAGTAGGTGTTCACAGATAAGAGCAGCGTCTGTTGACGTCATCTAGAGATAAATGATGCTATGATCAAATGCTGCAACAGCCATCAGGCGATAAAGAGCAACGGGTGGATATGCAGCTGTCATTTTCACAGACACTGCTAACCCCTCACAGAGTGTTCTTCACTGAGCCGAAGGACTTGAAGAGATGTGGATCAGGCAGGATATCGTTATACTGATATATGTTTATGCGTTTGGATCAGCTGAACCTTTGGAGGATGGTGAATGGTAAAGCAGTTCTATCATTATGTTCAAAATTTAGTATTCCCTCAATTTTTTTTATACTGAATTTGTCGGGTCTGTGCTGTTTTAAACATTATCTTGTGATAAGATGTAACAAAAGCATAATATAAGCCATGTAGGTTAAGCCCTTTTTAACTGCTTGCAAATTTAGCTTGCATGTTTAGGTGGGTTGGCTACTTTGGTATATATTTTCCTAATTTGTTCTTGTCTGGCTACTTTGACCCCTTTCTTTTCTAAGTGATATTTTACAGTAAAAGTGAGGAATTTGCCAGAGAAGAATGGATTTCACATTTAGATATTGTACTTAGCGCCTCCATCTTATAGTCTTAATCATTCTGACAAAAGTAGTGAGTATTTTGTGCTACAGGAGAATGTGGATTTAAATATTCCACTTCACAGTAAAATACACAGTAAAGCTTATTCTATAATTAGCATTAACAGCCTTCATAGGTGATTTTTGAGGTATGAAAATATCATGGCAACACCATTTTCTTGCTGGATTCATACAAAGAATTCAGGATTCCCTTTTTTTTTATTATTCTATGCATTGTTTGGAGGAAAAAAAGGTAATATTAATGAATTATATTGCCACATGAATAACCAGAGTTATTAGACATCAGCTGCATATGGTTATATAGTGAGCAAGAGGCTACTTTAAGGGAGACTATCATTGTCAGTGAATAGAAAGGAGTGCAGCCTCATTGGGGAACTTTTTGCTCCAAAGGAGTGCATTATTTCCCTTCTAATGTCTAGAGTTCAGCCTTGAAAGTGCATGAACTCCCTGAAAAAGAGGCTCTATGGATGTATGATAATGATGATATCATTAATTGTAATAATGGTGTATGCAAAGGGGACAGGTAAGAATAGAGATAAGTGGAGACTTTTGCCATGGCCACCCCACCATGGAAGTTCCTGCATGGAATAGGTGTCAGAGATAGATTATTATAATGATGATAATAATGATATTTGCATAATGATGGTAATGATAATCATACCTGACAATAGGGGAGAAAAAATACCGCCCACTTATCGCCTGGATGTTGCAGAAGGTGACTGTTGGGGTCGAAATTGGGAACCTGGAAATCTTCTGTATTAATTTCCAAGGAAAAAAGAAAAATGAGGAAACGGAAATGGGCCAAAGTAAGATTTTTTTTCGAAGGTTCAGTCACCAGCAGTTTATGGAGAATGGATAATTGTGTTGCATCTCTTACAGTGGAGCTTTGACATAAATTGTGTCTTTTATGAAAAATATGAACACAATTTACATTTGAGTGGATGTATAAGATATGGCTTTATGGGTGGATCTCAAACTTAGCATCTGCTTATGGGTACACAACCTAAAACTGTTCAGTTTAACTGCTGGCACTGAAACTGTTCAGTTTAACTGCTGGCACTGTTGATTTTGTGGATTACTAAGACACTAGAATGAATTTGTGATGTTGCATTTCAGGGCTACCAAGATTAAAGACAGAGTAGCCCAGCCTGGACCTTGTAATATTGCAGTGAGAGATGGATCTTTAACACAAGAGGAATTTTTGAACAAGTAAGAATTTTTACTACCTCATACTGTACCCTCTGATTAAGTAATCTTTGTATACAGTCCATTATTTACTTTTACCTTTATATTTCAATTCTTTATTAACCTGTCATTTTGTTTGCATGAAACTAGACAAAAAATGTAGAGTCTTTAACAAGTCCTTGCATATCACATGTGACGTGACAGAATGTGTACTGATAACTCACTAAAGCAACCAGTGTTTCATGGGCAGCCTTACAGTAAATGTTATTACATAGCCAAATATAGTTAATTTTCTGTTCTAGCTTGTGGTATTGTCTCCCCATCATGAATGTCCTTTTAAGTTGTTCAGCCTGTAATAGACATCCATGTGAAGCCTTCAGATATTTCAGCATCTGGACATGTACTCTTATTATTTTTTCCAGGTCCTTTCTTCTTTTTGTTTCAATTTAACAGATATTTACAAACTTATAAGCTTGATATTGCCTCCTTCAGAATGTACAAATGTGTAAGCCAGGCTTGTAAGAAAGGTGCCCATTTAATGTGATAAGTATTGCCTTTGCTTAGGAAGATAAGACGTAGTAGTTTATTTACTAACCATTAATTTCTTGTTTATAATTAAATTTATGATTACTTTACCTGAGAAGGAATTTAAGGTTCTGGAATTCAAATTGATTTTTATTTACTCTACTTAATTTCCTTTTACAGTTATGCTTACACTGAACCTGTAGTAGTTAAAGGTGCCACAGATAATCAGGTGAGAATATGTTTAAATGGTATTCTCCGGGTAATTTGTTCTACTTTACCATATCCAGTTTGTTATTACTGCATATGAAATCTTATTCCTGTATTTTTTACACCCCTAAATGTAATGCCAGCTTTTCCCAAACTTTAGACAAAAGTTTTTTGGTAGGTTGGCATATTCATGTACTTAGTAACAAAAAGAATTATGAAATATAGGCATATATTCTATATGTTACAAAAATTGAAACACTGTAAAGTTCCTTAAGTGAATTTGGTAGTTATTAAAGAAGAATCTTATACAGCAAAACTTCCAGAGGATTCTTCTTTAATTACTGGAGAATTAATAAGGTATTCAGTTTTTTGTCAACTAAAGATTGGTCATACTTTTTTAACCTGTGGTCACTTAATGGAGAGACGTTCCCCAGTATATGACACTTGTAATTGCAATATTACCTTTGAAAATGGAGTGCCAGAAATGTGGGAGTCTCAAGAGTCAAATATAAATTATATAACAATGGAATAAATGAAAATATTTGAAAAATCTTAGACTGATATATTTGATAAAAGCAACCAGAATATAAAGTTGAATATATGAATGATTTTAAGTTTTTAGGTACCTTTCCATGATAAATTGAGGTGAATAATCATTAGCTACTAGCACTTTACCAGTTCTCTAAAAGCAGTGAGTCAATCTGAGATGCTGAAGAAAGTGAATGATGTGGTGCATGAATACTTTTGGAAGGAAGGTACACAGGTCTCTTGCCAAACATGGTTTTACCAACCATGTTTTTGAGTATAAACAGAGTAATGTATACCATTTTACTAACTGCAACATCAAGTTTTGTGTATCCATGGTTTCCCATGACACCATCAAAATATTCTTCTTGTGGACATGGGCTGCTTATGGCCTAGCCTGGCAGACCACCATTTTGAGGGAGATGCAAGAGTATCATAACTGGGTGGTGTTGCTAGGGTGTTAAAGTGGTCTTTTGCGCTTCATAGGTGGGTACCTGCTTTGTTGTATTATGGAGGCTCAGCATCATTGGTGACATGCTGACATCATTTTATCACCTAACAGTTTTGTACATCATTTCTTTGTAGTTTTATAGAATAAGCATGTTTTTGAAGTAAAACATGCTCATTTTTAACCATGAAATGTTCATTATAGGACTTGAGGTATGTATCTCAAGGGTCACCACCTGTAACCCCCTTTTTTCCATGGACCCTTGACAACCACAGGGTCTTTTGGGAATGTAACCCCAGTGGTTGGCAAGAGATTTCTGTAATAAGCAATGGTAGTAGATCTTTTTAAAAGATAAAGTGTAGTTAGAGATTCTCATGGAGGATTTGAAGGGCACAGTTGTTTAGATCAGATTATCACCATGAGAATAATTCAGAAAATGTCAGAGAAGAAATTTGATATGCAGCAGATAATGATCTAGAAAAGCGTTGATATGTAGCAGTTAATGATCTAGAAAAGCATTGATATGTAGCATTTAATGATTTAGAAAAAGCTTGTGATAGCTGGTAGGAAATGATTGTGGTATGTCTGGAAAGAGCATGATGTGAAGGAAAATCACACAAACTAATGAAGAGCTTCTGTAAAGTAGAGTAATAGTAATCTTTTTTTAATTATGTAACCCCAGGACCCCTTTTAAGGGGTCAAGGCTGCACTAAAAACAGAAGCAGGGAAATAATGAACTTATTTGGAGGGAAAGGTTCTATGATAAGGTTATATTCATATTGATACAACCTTACTGAAGGGGACTTTTCTCTCACAGCAGAACCACCTGCAGGCATAGTCCAGTAATGCCTAATAGTAAATTAGATTAATGGCATAATTTCAGAGTTCGAGTAAGAGAAAGCTATCTTTTCTTTCTTTGATTACTTATATGTAGAATGATAAAAAGAATTTATGGACAACATTGAAATTAGTATAGAACTGAAGAATACTGAAAGGAATTGAATGTTGAGATGTTCTTATACATACATTTTTTTTCGTATCTAAGCTTCCATTGACAGAGTGAAATTTAACAACACTTACTGGCCATTTGTTCAGTTTGTCCCACTTTCAAAGGACCTGACGAGGAGCATAAATTCACTTTGCAGATAATTACGATCATTGAGGCCATACTTTAAATTAAATGTAAAAAGGCTAAAGATATAGAGAAGAAAGGCAAAAAGAGAAAATGTAATCTCAGAGGTTTGCAGGAAATGCAACAACTTGTCTCAAAGGGACAGATTGTAACTGTTCAAAAAAGCATGAGAAGAAAGTACCAGATCTTAACAGTATAGGTAAAGGAATCGATATCACAACGATCCACCCTGGAGTTGCCATTGGCCATAGATTAATCATGTGATTCAGTAGAATGCCAAATATTATGTGGTTTAGCTGATAATAGGGCAAACACACTGGTAGTTCTTGGGAGAAGAAAGCACGCTAATGTAACTTGCATATCAAAGGGAAAGAAAACCTATATTATGGCACAAGGAAAGTGGAGCAAGTTTTGAAGATCAGCTGATAGAGTTGATATAGTAAGTTTATTACTTTGGACTCAGATTCCTCAAATTAATGCAGTACATAGAAATAGATGGAAATATAATGAAGGAATACCTGTATGAGGGCTGCTTGATGAAGGAGTCTTTGGAGATGTGGAGGAGACTGCATGTTATCGGTTTTGTAGTGAGAGAAGGATTATGCATATTGATTGAGTCATATATGTTAAGTTTAGCTAACTCTTACATTTATTTGCAGCTTTTTCAGTCACTTACACGGCGCTCAGCACTACTGGATGGATATGGCCACACAACAATACGTTTGAGCTCTGCCAATAGCTATAGTTATGTAAAGAGAGACATTTCTTTCCAAGATTATTGTGATCACCACATTCACCCTCAGAAGCTTTCTGCTCTTGGTAATGGTAAGGAGTAATCTTATGAAATACTTGACCATGAATTACTTATATCAGTCACTGGGCTATAAAGAGGGTGGCTATTCAGAAAAGTAATTGAAAGAATGCTCTTATGTTTTGTTTAACTGCACCTACAGATTGAGAATCCATGATATGAAATTTAGAAAATTGAAAAGCTCTTAAAAACTCGAAGTAAACTTCCCAGGCAATGCAGGCCTCGCTTAACAGCCCTGACCAAGGAGTATGCCTGACCTTTGCTTGCCAAAGCCAATTGTATGTCAGTACTTTTTTTTTTCTTTTTATGTTGCAGGCTCCAGTCACGGACAAAAGTCCACATCAAGGCCGGGCCTTAATTGAAAAACAGAGAGAATTAAGATTGGGAAGAAAAGTCAGGGAAAGTATTTACAAATTTTTGAGAAAGTGAAAGACCTGTCTTTTAACATGAGCTAGGTCATAGTTATTGGGAAATATTAGAAACTGGAATGTAAGTGTACATTGGAAAAAATAGGGTGTAGAGTCTCAGGAAAGACTTTCACATTTATTTTTTTTAAGGAGTTTGTCATTTTTACTTTGTCAACAAATATAGGTTGAGTGGTTAGTACTGAAAACCACACTCTTTTTATAATTTTGCAGAAACATTTTACTTCTTTGGTGACAATAATCATGAAGAATGGCAAGCCCTTTTAGAGTTATACCAGCAACCACCTTACAGACTACCACACCATACTGCAGCCCTTAGCTTTGGATTGGCAGGTTTGCTTTGCTTTTTTTTTTTCATGTCTATGACTTCATACAGTATATGTCATTACCTTTTAATGAAAATGTGTACATTTCTTTTAAAGTTGTACTTTAGCTATTAATTGTGCAGTCATTGCATCTGAATACAGCTTAATATCTTTTATTCAAGGACCAGGCACTGGTGTTCCTTTCCACTTCCATGGTCCAGGATTTTCAGAAATCATGTGAGTATATATTCACTAAACAGAAGAAACAATGTTTTTTTTTTTTTTCCAGTATTATGAGAACTTCCCCTTGTTCTAAAACAATAATGGTTGCAGAATCTTTTTGTGAAAAACACTCAGAATACCCCATTAGTAACACTCCCAGAAGCAAAGTGGTTAGGCACAAAGCTGTTGAAAACTCAGAGTTTGATGTCATAAGATATCCAGTGACAGGAAAACAGGTCTGTCTGTTTTTATGGATAGTGAAGTTTACTGCTTACTTCACTTTACAATTATTGTACTGAAGTTGTCACTTTAAATAAAAGGCTGAACTTGGTAAATGTTTACTTTATGTTATTTTCCCATCATCTCTTACAAGTTTGATGAGATTCACTTCATGGCAGTTTTCCATACTATGATACATCCCACTGCCCAACCTCCATCTAGAGATAATATAAAAGATGATGAGGCAGATAGTACTATGGCATAGCCAAGAAATTTACATTGCATATTTTTTTCTTTTTTTTTTCCAGATGGGGGCAAAAACGATGGTTTATGTACCCTCCTGGTGTGAACCCCAGTTTTCATCCCAACCGGACAACATTGCAGTGGTTAATGGAAGACTATCCAAGGAAGAAAGGCAGTTCTGTGCTTTATGAATGTACACTACTACCAGGAGAGGTACAGATTTTGAATCATTTGGTATTTTTCAGCAACAGGTTATTGTACTGTATTTATGTAAATGAACAATACTGACTGACCAGTTGTGGTAGATTCATTGAACTAAGTAAATTTAAGATGAACCCAGGCAAAATTACTGTGGAAGCTACTCTAGTAAATAATATCACCATTTAATTGAAAACCTATAGGAGTATTCACAGTTCCTATTTTTCTATAGTAATTATTTGAAGGAGCTGCAAATATTGATTTGAATATTTGTTCGGTTTTACAGATAATCTATTTTCCTGACAAGTGGTGGCATGCAACACTCAACATTGACACCAGTGTCTTCATATCAACATTTCTAAGTCCATAGCAGCAGAATGTTCTCTTTCCTTTTGAAGTACACTGAGAGCATTGTATTAAATTTTCTTGACCCTGGCTGGAATGTGGGAAGTGCCAGACAGTATGAACTTTTATAAGATATTATAGTGTGATTGGATTTTATATCAGATAGTAATATAATCGTAGAAAATTGAGTACAGTGGATAGAAAATTGAGTACAGTGGATAGATTTTAATGCTGAAATGAAGGAAGCCATTTGTAATCACATATAATGTTTTTGCTGCATATATGTGACAATTTCTGATCCCCCATGTGAGCGTCAGCATTAAGTGACTCTAGATTCCTGCATTTTGTTGTTTAGTGTGCCAGGCTGCTGCATATTTTCCTTCTAAGAGGTGTTACCATTGGTTTAGAATAATTGCACTACACCTAGGAGAGATATGAAACATATTGTGTTAGTTTATCATAAGTAATTGTAGAGAGCAGGAAATGTAGCTTATGAAAAAAAAAAAAAAAGAAAGAAAATATTGCTCTGACAATGACAAAAACACCCATGAAAGCCAAGCGAGGGTAAAGATGATGATTCAAATACCTACCAGCTCCATTCATTAAGAAAAAGGAGTGATTATGGTGTTTGATAATAAAGAAGTGTTTGGATTCCTGTATTGGCTGTGACTACACCTCCAATTTTGAACTTTCAGAACCCAAGAATTGTTTATAGCACTTGATTTACAGACAGAGTATAAGATCCACAGTTGAAAAAAGTTAAAAAAAATTTTTGACTGTAAAAGCTACAAATATACTGACATGTAAGTGAATGGCCTACTGTAGTGGCCTGACTCAGACTCGCTAAAGTGATTCCTCCCTCTACACTAAGGTTATTCAACTGTTTGTATCATAATGTCCATATGTATATAGTAAATGTTTTATATTTTATTTATTATACAGAGTATTTCATCACTTCATTGTGGTGATGGTAGAGTATAAGATTTATTATAAATTGTACACATTATAATATTTATAAACCAACCATTTAAGAACAAATGCATTTAAAAAAAGCACCTGTTATCAACATCCAAGCAAACATGATCACAGCCATACAGCTCTTTGATGCCCAGCTACTAGGATGCAGACCTAATGCCATTTTAGAACAAGGGGAACACAACACTGACCCGCCACAAGCTACTGAGTCCACCATTTCGGGACAAGGGGAACGTGTCACTAACCCAGCCGGTCCTAGGATACGTAGGTGAGAGAGAATAGAGAGAATCAGATGATCCTGACCTGACATAAATGCCATACCCAGGCTACAACGGTATCGCATGGCCTAACTTCAAGTGTATTTAGTGATGGAATGGCCTACTTTGTATAAGATTGTTCTTCAGTGTTCTTCTCTTCTGTAAGTTTTCCTATATTCTGTATTCATGTGTTAGGTTGTAGCTCATTCTACATGTCATGATACTGTTAATTTGTATAGTTTATAGAGTTTTCCCTTACTTTTTATGTTCTGTGTAATGTGGTTTGTTTCTTAGGTACATGTTTGCATTTTACATTTTATATCCAAGATTTATGACACAGCTTTTCTCTCTTTTTTTGTAGATTCCTGATGATTGCTCTGTGAAGGTGAAAGCTTGAATGAAAGAAAATGGATAATTTGGACAACTGGTGTTTGAGCACCCACCTTATGGTAAAGCCATATTGAGAAAATTAGAGAACATAAAGAGTTAGATTAATAACTGTAAATATGCTGTTGTATTCAAGGTTCAGTCCTCTGTTCTTAATGTCTGCCATTTCCCGCATAAACGAGGTAGTGTCAAGAACAGAGGACTGAGCTTTAGTGGGAAAATCCTCACTTGGCCCCCTTCTCTGTTCCTTCTTTTGGTAAAGTAAAACAGGAGGGGAGGATTAACAGAAGCCACAGAAACTGGGAAGAAATGTACAGGGAGTGAGCAGGTCACAAATTTGCTTGAATTATGAGTTACATGCCACAAAACGTGAAAATGGACAGGGAAGAGGTAAAAAAAAAAAAAAAAAAAAGTGGAAACCTGACTACTTTTACTTAATTTTCCTACCAACTTCTTCTACCTAATATTTCTACCTAATGTTCCTACCTAAATGTTTGTATTTATTACTTCTAGCCAAATGGCAGGGCTAGCACATAGCACTCACCAAAGGAAAATCCAGAGTTACGAAGAATGAGCTGTGTGAGTGGAGAGTTGTTAAGCATTATGTGTGACAAGGAGAGATAGCATGTTTGCGGATAGAATGCCAGTAGTCCAGATAGAAAAGAAAGCTACATCGGTCAGAGGAGTGCAACTTGACAACCACTCAAGTGCTGGCTGATTACTCAGATGTTATTAACCCTCCCATTACCCAGGCGGGTAGTACTGATGATATACCTCCCTAGTCGTTGATTGCCTACCAACTACTACCTATGTAAAATCTGAACCTTCCATCCATTCTACAAGATGTGTGGACATATATAGTGGTTCGTGTTCTTTACAAATTCTAATAGTTTAATTTCTATACTTTAAAGTGTTTAATTCCCTTCTAAAGAATTAATGGCTAACATAAACTTCACATCTAAGAAAAAAAAGTCTGACACAACACATATTACAGATAAAAACAAACACTGCACAAATGTTATATATTTTATTCATGGTAAAATCTGATCTGTACATAGTACATAATATCCACACACTTGTCAACCTGCAGCTGAGAATCTATTTGATACCTATACAAACACTGCACTACAATAGGGTTATATCCTGTTAACCCTAAAACCCAAACAGGACATTATTTGCAATTCATATTAGGTTGACATCAAATTTCTCAAGCCGTTCTGCTCATTTTCACAACAGTATGTTTGCACACTTTCTTAAGCACAATACATTACTGATTACATTATCATATAAACAAGTGTCTTGACATTATTCTGCACCAGAACAAAAATAAAAATAATGTGGATTTCCTATATAAACAACCTTGAGCCTCTGATTAATCCTTCCACAATATCTACAACCATATCCACTAAAATTCTTTCACTTGCATAATGCAGTTCTAGCTACTGCATCAAAGGATCATTATACATCCAATCTATGAATACTTCTTTCATTTATGGAGCAATGAAATCAGTAATACACTTAGTCAACTCGAGCTTTTGCAAATAACCCATTATTACATAACCAACACATTCAATACTCTTTGTATGTGGATTTCCTACCCAGATTAATGGTGATAATGCTGAATGACTTCCATATTCACATAAATAAATAATGTAATATTCTTCATGAGGTAAAACCGTATGAAAAGGATATGCAGAGGATATGACAATAAACAAGTATACAAAATTATGTAAACTGGCAATTCAACTAATATTACTGTAAAATTACAAGTGGTGTTGACATGGTATGCAGATGAGATACAAACAGCAATGGAAAGAGTTTTTGTGCCAATCATCCATAACCTGAGTAGTATATAAACAATTCTGAGCAGTCGGCAAGTCGTTATTAATAGTTGCGACACCGGCAGTTACCTGTCTAGGTTGCTTAACATCTGCACATTGCAGAAAGGCTGTGGAGCAAGGGCAATATGGACAAGACAGAAAACAGCAGTAAGGCACAACAAGCAGTCAAACCTGCTTGTATAAGAGAGACCTGCAAGACACCGGTTCTTGTACTCCGCTCAAACCAACTCTCATGCATACACCTTAAGGGATGGATGATTTGAACTTGTGTATGGAAACCATCATCTTATCGAGTGAGCTATTTACATTTCAAGGCCTACAAGAATGGGACCTCTGGCAGTGTACAAAATGTTACTTATGTTTACAAAAAAAAAAAAAAAAAAACTAAAGAATGATTATTCTATCCTATGATTCTTCACCCCTTCCACATCCAAACTAATAGCCTATAACCACTCATAACAACTTTTAATATACTAATAAACATGATAATATGAAGAATAAGAGTAAAAATACTCTTCACATACAGATACACAATAATATATTATTATTATTATTATAATTATTATTATCTTCATAAAACCCCAGTATCCCATTTTTTTTAGGCTTCTGCAGCTTCACGGTAGCACTCCACAGGTGAGCACAAAATGGACCTCTTTGAAGTGAAATGATCCTAAATAAGACTGTACTCTTTTCTGTCCATTGATAATAATATACCCTTGCTGATGGTGACTTCACTCACAGTATAGGTACCTGCAGTCGGAGTCTAATATTAAACACCTACAATAAATATACCATTATTACTGTATATACCATTATTACTGTATATATAACTCCAGGATCCCTTTTATGGGACTCCTCAAGCTTCAAGGCTGAACTACAATTGGAGGAACGAAAGTAATGGACTTCATTGGAGCAAGAATTTCCTTAATGAGGCTGAACACCTGTAGGTCAACTGATAAGACACAGCCTTACTAAAGGAGACTTTTCACTCACGGTGTAACCAAAAGTGGAGCTTAGTGACACCAATATATATATATATATATATATATATATATATATATATATATATATATATTTCTCGCTGGG
>JAYMFT010031267.1:0-15985 GCA_038088735.1 Panulirus argus
GCAAACTGAAGGATAAAGGAAAATTCTATGAATGTCAAAACAAGGAAGAAACAATTATAATGTGTGCAATAATACCAAGGAACATACCAAAAGGGTATGAAACAAAACTATATGAGATACCTGTAAGAAACTAAAAAGAGAACTGAATGTGCAGCCAAGATAAAAATGATATATGCATAGAAAAACTACATAAACATGATTTGTCCCAGCATGCTTCCATGCTGCATTTGGTGTAGCAGTTAGCATTCCTGACTGTGAGGCATTCATGGGCTACCCAGCTTGTTTCCAGACATCTTGAAACAGGGTAACACAATGCACAATCAGTGAGACTGTAGTACTGTCCTCCAAAAAAGCAAAGTCAACCATAAGTTGACATAAAACAAACAGGGTGGAGTACCACTATGAAATTCACTTGCAAATGCAGCATGGAAGCATCCTGGGACAAATCATACCAAAATTTTTAATTCAATTGTTATTATTCATTGTGCACTGTCAGAACTAGCTCATAGGAAGAGTCTTAGGCCAAAGGTTCTGTAAACAAACACAAACAGCCTACTTGCATATGGAAAGGAGATAGAATCCAGGGAACATTCACACGAATGCAACCCAGACATTGTGGCAGTGGTGGAGATTAAACTCACAAATGAACTTGACTCTAACCTTGTCTAAGCAGAGGGGTACACAACAGCAAGAAAGGTGAGAGAACATAAAAGGATTCGGGGGAAAAGCCCTCTTGATGAGGAATTCCATTAAATACCAGGAAATACCAGCAGATGATGTCTTCATTCCATGGTTTGGTATTTCCTGAATTAAATGGAATCCCTTGTTATGACAGCTCATCCTAACTCTCTGATGTATGAATGATCTGCATATAGATTGCTTTGAGAGGAATCTACATATTGTGATTTTGAATTTAGAAAACACACTCATGATAAAGAGTATACTTTTCAAACAGTTTTCCACTATCATCTATGGTATTGGTATCATGAAAAAATTTTCAATAGGTAGAACATCTGATAATAACCAGTAAAACATGCTTGTAAGTGAATTAGACGATCACTATATATGCATCAAAAAACACTTGAATAAATTCCTGACTGTCAAGATTGCTTTATATAAAAAATCATCAACTCTGTTTCACTCATAGAATAACAGAAATTTTTGTACATACCTAGATGCAGGTTGCTGATTCATGGTAAAGCTATCTTCAGTGAGGCGCACACTATAAGTTTGCTCAACATTTGGTTGAAGAGGTCGAGGGCTCATCCAGATAAATTCCCTGCCACCTGAACTTCTGATGATTATATCTGGATCAGCATATGTATTGCCACCAGGCCGTGCCTCATATCTCTGGGTTATGGTTATGTTTCCCCCATAAGAAGGGAGGCGGTTTCCTGTGAACATCTGATGAAATCCCAAATCTATTAGAACATAAAATTTTGGCAATGAGATATCTACTCAGTGATCTACATATAACAAAACTTTTTCATCCCTTATGCTGATATCTTAACCATATAATAACCTCTAATATGAAAAATGAGTAATTTTCTTACCTGTGGCAAGGACCAGTAATAAGTCTCACTATCACGTAGGTTGGTAAAATCAGCAAAGGATATCTCATTTTGCGCTACATTGATGATGAATCTATCTTCAATTACATTTGTTTGCAACCTGCAAGAGAGCAGAAATCTGCATGCTTGTTTTGCTTCACGTCTAACTGTTTTACGTGCTACACTATACAAGTTATCATAGCATCAATGAACATATGCATTCACATACTATCAATTACACTGGTCAACAAAATTTTTACTTTCTTTTGTAACAAAAACTGAAATAGATGGACTTGTAGTATTCTTTTTACACTGAATTCGATTTTGTTTTTAGAATTTTTCTATCTGGCATGGTTTTAAGTGACAGAGCAATTAAATTATACAAAAGTGTATATTACTCATTCATAAATAAGGTTGGTATTACACTTAAAAGCTTCCCTCTAAAATGTAGAAGCGTTCAATTTTTGGCTATATTTGGGCTCAGGAACATCCCTCCTTAGTGTCCAGCAGTTATCTTCCAACATAGAAGGGTTCCACTTTCCTTGGTACCGTCGTGCTTATCAGTGACTGCTTCAAGATTTTCCGGGAAAAAGTCTAAATGCGAATCCATATTGTACCACAGAGCTTTATATGAAGTCAACAGATCTCTTACATCACAGTAGTTTTCTGATCTGTGATTCCCCCCAAAATATCTGCAAACTCTTAAATGACAGCCATGTAGTTTTTCAACTTCATTTAGCTCTTCACCGAACTTTTCATCTCAATGCAGTTCCTTGATCTGTGGTCCTAAAAAAATAACCTCCTTGCTTTTTGCATCACTAATTCTGGGGCATTTATTCCTCAAACATGAGAATCCATGGCCAGTTTTATCCATACCTTTGGCGAAGTTCTTCATCAACCCGAGCTGAATATGCAAAGGAGACAGATAAATTTTCTCAGGATCAACAAGAGGACTGATGACAATTTTCTTCTATGGAATCAGTGATGTTCGTTTTGGCCACACTTTCTTTACATACTGATTTTTCTTGTCCCAGCTGTCCCACTCACAAAGGAAACAACTGAACTTCATGTAATCAAGTTGCATTCCAAGTAAAAGTGCCACAACCTTTAGGTCACCACATACATTCCACTCTAAGTCCCCATACTTAATTTTTTCCAAAAGAAGCTTCATGCTATCATACAATTCCTTCATGTTAGCTGCATGAGTCAGAGGAACAGAGGGGAACTTATTTCTGTTGTGGAGTAGAACCACTTTCAAGCTTACTTTTGACGAGTCAATAAACAAGTGTTATTCATCTGTGTTATATTCATGGCCAAGTGCCTCCATAAAAAAATGAACATCATTGCAAAACACCAGACCATCTTCAAGGGAGAATAATTTTTTGAAAACAACATGGCAATCACGATAAACAAAAAAACTTTAGTTTTATACTGGAGAAGATTTCAGCCCTTTAACCCGGAACCCAAAAGATCGGCATGCTTCTTTGACAAATTCAAATCTAGGCTTGTGCTTTCAAAAATAAGCTATTGCACTTCACAAACAATGAAAATAGCTGTGTATGTTAAACTTTTTGTTTCAAATGCTCTGTAGAGCACTAGTACATTTATGCTGTTCGTAATTATATGCAAGTATGCCGAAACAAAAACCATGGGTGACAGAGAAAGTCTGAAAACATATTTGGATTCAGCGTGCAAAAATACATAAGAAACAGATATCTTTTTCATGGGACAAAGTCTTTGTTGGCCAGTGTTATCTAACTCTTTTTCCATTTACATGCTGTTCATAACTGTGCTTTTTGTTTTTTGAACATTTTCACAGTGCAGTCACATTTCAGGGTGGTTCCTGGATGTGTCAAGCATGCCCCAAAAAATCAAAATATGTAAATTTTTTTTTATTACTTTTTCCATACTGAAAGGAGCTGTCTTTTCTAGATCTGTCATCATCATTCTTAAAAAAATCATATCAGAGAGTGAACAATAATTTGAATAAAAAGACTAACACTTTCACTTCATTTCTGAATAAACATCTATACCCAATGACTGCAAAGGTCAGATTTACTTCTAGGCTACAAAAAAAAAAAAAAAGATTCTCTTTATTGTGATATTCGGGAATATCCTTCAGTACTTGACACGGTCATAAAATTTACAAGTGTGCTGCCATCTCTGTTCTAAGATGTGAAACCTGGATTTTTTTTCCTAAGCCAATGGACCTCACATGCAGTGCACTGAATAGATACTTTTCGAGAAACATTTTTTTTAGCTGCATTTTACAACTTCCGAAGTATTTTGAATCTGATTACAATAATGCACACTGAAAGACTAGCAAAAATAAAACTCATATAAAAGTATGGAACACATGCAATCAATATACAGGCAGATCATTTTATATTTTGAACATTATCATGTACAAAGTTTTCTTTACATTTTGTAATGATTTTGGCCTCTTACTGACATGGTTTGCCTATATTCAACTCATTTGCTGGAGAACACCTTCAATATTCCTTAATTTTTTATCAGATCATTATTTTCCATTATCTGATATGATTTTTAAGGAATAATACCATCAGACATAGGAAATACAGCTCTCTTCATTCAACACTGAAAAAATACAATTTTTTTCACTGAACACAGAAAAGTACTACAAGAGGTCAAGTTCATACTTTTATTTCCCTGGCAGATAACCATCTTTCACACTGTGAAAGGGTTAAGAAAAGATGATAAGTGCTCTTCAATAAATGATACATTGTAAATATGGGCCAAAGTCAATAAGAAGCCCACATGATACATACAGTGTCCACAAAAGGCCTTGTCTGCCCCACATACATTTTCAAAGGTAATGTCACACTTATATATTAGTACTTTGTTATCTCTCCTTTGGCCTTGAATACTATCTGTAGATATCTGGGCATGGAATTGCCAGGGTTCCTGAAGTATTTTAAGTCCATGTTTTGGGTCCAAAGAGTTTTGATCTCCTAAATGAGGCAAGGCACTGATGAGGTGTTGCAGTAAGCAAGCATAACTTTCATCTGGTTCCAGCACTTCTTGATTGGGTGTAGGTTTGAGGAGTTCTCACACCAAAATGACCCATCACAAAACAACTGCCCTCCCAGCACAATCTCAAACATTATTCTGCCAGACATACATCCATCTGAAACCACATTCCCTAGACAAAAAGGAGTCACACTTTCCTATCTAAGCTCTGGACATCACCCTTCCCTACATTAAAGTACTACAAACATCAATTCAGCACATCCCAGGTCCTTTCATGACCACACTGTAACAACCTCAGTGAAGATACCAAACAGTTACCACTCAGATGCCCTGTACTCTACCCAAAGAGATGCACATACATCATTACAATCTGTGAACCATGGTTCTGCCCAGTGGATGTGGCCAGCTTCCCAAGGGCTAGGTGAAGATAAAAGGGATTCCTGGGGCAGGAAGAGGTAACATGATATAATCTTATAGTTTACCATTAAGAGTTCACAGGCATACCAGTTCATCTGCATGCAATCACTGCATTTTTTCTTATTTTGATGATAACTCTGTAAATCTCCATCATAAACATAACGAGTTTCCTTTATTTCCCAAATAATGCTTTTGAACCTATCAATGTTTACTGCCCCCTGACAACTTGGGATATGGTGTGTTATTAACAATCAACTGAATACCTAAAAAGAATAAACGTTACTAATCTTACCGATTGGAGAATGTAAAGCCATGGTCAGTGAGCAACTGCATAGGCAACTGGGTACGATAATAGTTAGATGAGTAACACTGGGAGCTGACGCCACTGCACCAACACTGCAAACATCCTTCTGGGTTTTCACTTGTAAGGTGGAAGTAACCTGGGTGACATGCATCACAAGCCTCTCCACGTGCATTTGCCTGTAAGAATAATGTAAATCAGTTCTAACAATGACAACATTATGTAGCAGTAACACTTAACACTTTAAAGACATGATAAAATGGGCCATTACCTGATATATCAGAAGAGGCGTGTCTCTTCCTTACTTCAGAGATCCTGAGATAAGGTAGTCCCTTCAACATTAAAAGACAACATTCCATAAATATATGGAACTGGTGTAAGGGACATTAGATGTTTATTTTTCATTTAATGAATATTTAAAGCAACTGTAATTGTCAAATAACCAGTCTTGGATGGTTCCACAAGCATATGTATCCTATCTAAGGTTTTATCTTTTAGTTCTTTAATCAATATAGAACTGATTATGTTAGTAAATTTTTAAGTGCTCAGGGGCACTAAGAAACTTCAACCATTTATCCCATTCAGCTACATGGAATGGTCAAAAAGGTCAAGAATCCATGCTGTGGAAACGAGTTATTTAAAAATAGCATATGGTATGACTAGATGGAGTGAAGCAAGTAATGAGGGGGTGTATGTGAGATCTGATATGGCAGAGAATTGCAAAGGGAATGAACAGTGGAGTGGTAGAGTGGGTGAAAAGTAATACTCTGAGAGGGGTTTGGACATGTGGAAATAATGCAAAACAGGGAGTTTTACACGCAAAGTGAAAGATAGTACAATTCAAGGAGTTGGTGTGAGAGGAAGACCATCTGTGACACATGAAAATTTTGTGGAAGAGTACTGGAGTAAGAGAAATAGTTGAAGAATGCATGGAAGGGCTTATGTGATGAAGGCATGTAAGGATAGAGATATGTAGAGACTCTTTTGCCAAGGCCATCCCCTTGATGAGAGTTCCTAGAGGGAACAGGCATCAGAGACATAGACAGATATATAGTACACTTTCTTCTCTCACTCTATAGGGATATGCAAAATCTATATTTTTGCTCCCTTTCATTTCAAACACAATTACATTACTTTTACTCACATTTACCTTCAACTGCCAACACTTACACACATCATAAAACACACTTACAACCCTCTGCAGTTCCTTTTCACTGTCAGCAAACAACAGAGTATCATCTGCAAATAGACTCGTCACTAGCCACTATACCTCACGACGATACTCCATATCTACACCCCTTCTCCCTAGATTTGCTTTCATCTCTCATCACTCCATCCATATATGTGTTAAAAAGCCAAGGGGACACCACATGGGATGTCTCTCACCTATATGTATACATACCCTATCAAGCTACCTCACACCACATACTATCATCATATATTTCATTTCCAAAAATCTACCCTACTCTGCACATCTTCATCTAAAGCCCATGCCTTACATCCATACAACTTTGCTGGGAATACTATACCTTCAAACTTACTCATTTTTCCCCTCCCAGAAAGTGACCTCTTTTTCCATACATTCCTCAGAGTTCCCAGAACCTTTGCTACCTCACTCACCCTGTTCTAACCTGCTAAACCTAATAACCTTTGCTTTTATTTACATTATCTCCTTTCACACACTCTTCCAAAATTAGTTGCCAAGTCTGCAGTTTCTCACTTGAATCTGCCTCCTGTGCTGTGTCATCAGCTCTCACATTTGAGGTGGTTCTAGCTCTGCATCCTTACTTGACAGAGTTGAGTTGAAAGTGGTCTGATTTATAAACTGCCTGAGGCCAACTTCCAAACTTGATCCCTTTGCCCAACGCTGCAATGTTGGTTCACTTTCCCTCTTCTATGGGCATTGCTTTGGTTTTTGCTCCCAAGAGCAGGCTGCTTGTGTGCCCCCACCACTAGCTAGACCATGCAATACTCAGCAAGCTGCTGCATTACATTACTGTATACAGCACTAGGATCCCGATTCCTTTATCAAGGAATAAAGTATCAAAACTAACTAACTATGGCCATCGGCAACTCAAAGGTGTGCCATTTTGATAACTGCTTCTTTCCCTACATGTTAAAGCTTTGGAACTCTCAACCTTTTTATGTCTTTCCCAATAACTATGACCTGGCACATATCAAAAGACAGGTCTTTCACTTTCTCAAAATATGTAAATACTTTCCCTTCTTTTCTTTTCCATTTCTTAAATCTCTTTATATTTCATTTAAGGCCTAGCCTTGATGTGAACTTTTGTCCATGACTGGAGCCTTAGAAAAATTTATACCCTCTCATCCCCTGCAGAATACATACTTGCCCCTTTCTCCAAGACAGTTGAATTTACCTCCCTCACCACCCCATCAAAAATCAAATTAAAAAGTCAGGTTGACATCACACAACCCTGCCACAGACCAACATTCACTTTGAAACACTTACTTTCCTCTCTTCCTACTCATATACATGCCTTGCACCTGATAAAAACTTTTCATTGTCTCTAGGAGCTTTTCTCCCACACCATATTTTCTTAAGACCTTCCAAAAGGCATCTTTATCTACCCTATCATATGGTCTCTCCAGATCCATAAATGCCACATACAAATTCTTCTGTTTCCCCTAAGTATTTCTCACACATTCTTTAAAGCATAACACCCTATCCACACACCCTCCACCACTTCTGAAACCATAATATTGCCTCCCAATCTGACGTTCTGTACACGCCTTCACCCTTTCAGTCACTAACCTCCCGTACAACTTACCTGGTGCACTCAACAAACTTGTACCTCCGTAGCTTGAACACTCACCTTAATTCGCCTTGCCTTTATACAGTGGTACGATGCATGCATTCCACCAGTCCTCAGGCACATCATCATGTTCTATTAATACAATGAAACTCCTAACTAACCATTCCACAACACAGGCATCCCCTTTCCTAAAAAATTCAACTCCAATACCATTCACTCCAGCTGCCTTGCCACATTTCATCTTACGTAAGGCTTTCACTACCTCTTCTCTCTTCATCAAACCCCTCCCCATGACTCCCTCACTTTGCATATCGCCTAGACCCAAACACCCTACATCTGCCACCCTATCACCTGACACATTTAATAACCTTTCATAATACTAATTTCATCTCCTTACTTCATCACAACCTATCAGCACTTACCCATTTCCCCCCTTCATCAATGAATCCACTTATTCTTTCTTTTTCACACACCATTCACCTTTCAAAACATCTTATTCTCCCTGAAGTGTACTGGTACTCACTCACCCCAGCTCTCAGTTGCCTTCTCTTTCAACCCCTGTATCTTTCTCTTGACCTCCTCCTGCTTTCCCTTACACATCTCCCATTCATTTACACTCCTTCCCTGTAAATACCACCCAAATACCTTCCTCTTCTCTTTCACCACTCTCCCCTTTTTAATCTGCCACATGCATCTCTCACACATGCCACTACTGCTTCCTTAAATACCCACTATTCCTCAGCCACTTCCCTAGCTTTGTTTACTCTTACCTTTTGCCATCCTATGCTCAGTCTCTCCTGGTATATATCTATTCAGAAACTGGAGGAAAAATAAAACATTTAATCTACAACTACACACTATACATTAAAGACAAAATTACATACTATATGTTATCAAATCAATGCAGGTTTCTAAATTGGTCAACACCAATATAGTGATACCAAACTCCTCACAAGGAAAAAAGAGAAATCAAACTATTAAGAAGTTATGCAATAAATCAAATTAATTCAGAATCACAGATTTATGAAAACATACAAAGACTTGAGCTTAGGGAAGGCAAGAGATCCTACAGTTAGGAGCATGCATACATAAACCAATCTAAAATACAATAATCACAACAAAAAAGTCTTACAAAATAAGTGCTAAAACATACCAGGATATCCTGAAAATTTCATTATCACAAACACAAGTTATACTTTAAAGATAAGATTACAAATTAATGGTGATATACAAATATACAATGAAGAAACCAAATTCTTCATAACTCAAAGAAAAATGAAAGAGTATCTTCCTATGCTTTACAGTCATTTCAAGACCTCATAAGGTGCAATGATATCAGAAATGTAAACATAACACTAAAAATTACTCAAAACTGAGCAATTACAAGCTGTCTGGTTATCAAAATATTCAACACCCACCAAACATTACAAAATCCCCCCTCAATACGTTGGGCACAAAATTTTCTTCAGCTGCATCAGTGCCCTCCCTTATGAGCCACATTATATCTTCACACTGACATTCATGCAGAAAAAGAATAACTCACGCCAGTCTTGGATGTTAGCCAGCTGTACTTGATGATTTCCCAACCTCATCAAACACCATCTTGATAAAGCACATTCACACTAAAACGACTTGACAAACACTACACAACCGTACCCTTCCCCAATCTTGAACTCCATTCCACTAAACATACACCCAACTGAAACTTTCCTATCAAAACAAATCCTACCACCTGAATGTTTGCTTTTTGGACATCAGTCATCTCTTCAACAATACATTTACAGTATAACTTATCAAAAGAACTCTCATGCCAAAGACAGCACTTCTATGAAAACATAAAACACCTACTTATCAACCCTGGAATCATCCTGCCCAGGTGTGGCTGACTTTCTTATTCTATGGGAATCCAATAAAAATGGTCCTGGAGTTGCTTTATCAGAGGTAAAGAATTTAGGTACATCTACAACAATTTATAAAAAAGTTTTGGGAACATCATCATCAATTTCTTACCTTACATTGACAGCGGCCATCTTCACAGTAAGCGGTACCTCTTTCATCACAGTCACATTCACCGCCAGTTCCACCCTGATAGTAACAACGACCACTAGCATATCCCTCATAGCCTGGGGCACATTTCTCACAGAAATCTCCAGCAGTGTTGTCTCTGCAATTCTGAAAACACCAAACTTTTACTTATATGACTATTGTCATGGTATACTGTCAACTGAATTTCAAATATTTAAAAAAATTTGTACCCAATATCTACCAAAGATGCAATCATGATATGAATTCTATCAGTCTATGAAAAAATACTTAACCAGTGTTTTACTCCTTTATGATGATTAAATTACATGACATGATTTTGATATTATAATACTCTAAACTTGGTGCTCTTTGTCTTAATCAAAAAAATCCTTGTACAAGTAATTACAATGTGAAAAATATTATCATGATCACTATCAAAATGATTTTATTAAAAAATTACTTCATTAATGCTGATAACTGCACATCTGAAAGGTATAAATTTCTTAAAGAACGAAAATATTAACTTCAAACTGTGACAGAATTAACAAAGGCACCTCTGACAGAATTGCAGTTGAACAGCTTTCTTTTTTTTAACTAAATTCATACAGGTTGGATTTTGGATTTTTTTTCAGATTTTGGAATTTTTGCATGTACATAATGAGATAACAGGATGGTATGGAAACAAATGGGTTAGAGCTGAGACATACCTTAACGCTTCGACCGTTCAATGGTCTTCCACAGATGATACTGATTCCAGCATTCAGTGGGACTGTGCTACTCAGGAAGTGATGGTCATCTGATCGGATGCCTTGAGTGTGTCACTCTCTGATTGAATCCCTTGTCCTGCTGCCTTCACTTGTTCACAGCAATCTTTGCTGCCTAACATAACCAGCAGATGAACACATACCTTGTATTATCGTTGTCTTTGGTAGTGATGTAAGTGGCTTACATTGCAACCAAAGACAACATAAACACAAAGTCTGGGTTCATCTGCTGGTCATATCAGGCAGCGGAATCGCTGTGAATGAGTGGAGGCAGCAGGACAAGTGATTCATTCAGAGAGTGACACGCCCATGGCGTCTGACCAAGTGACCATCTCTTGCTAGGGAACACAGTCCTGCCAAATGCTGGAATCAGTCATTCTGTAGGAGGTAAGAGGGGCCTGGGAAGTGAGTCAATTGTTGATGATACAGCAATGGTGGCAGATTCAAGTGAGAAACTGCAAAAGCTGATGACTGAGTTTGGTTGAGTTTGTGAGAGGAGGATGTTGAGGGTAAATATGAGTAAAGACAAGGTTATTAAGCTTAACACAGCTGAGTGACAGGTTAGTTGGAGTGTTAATTTGAATGGAGAAAATCTGGAGGAAGTGAAGTATCTTAGATACCTGGGAATAGACATGGCAGTGAATGGAACCATGGAAGTGGAAGTGAGTCATAGTGTTGGTGAGGGGGCGAAGGTTCTGGGAGCACTGAGAAATGTGTGGAAAGAGAGGTCAGGATGAAGAAGTGGGTATGTTTGAAGGTATAGAAGTGCCAATGGCTGCAAGCCATGGGTTATAGATGAGGATATGCACATGATGGTGGATGTGTTGGAAATGAAATGTCTGTAGACAATATGCGGTGTGAGGGAGTCTCATCAAGTGAGTAATCAAAGGGTAGGTGAGGTGTGGCAATAAGAACAGTGTAACTGAGAGGGAGGGGATGTTGACAAAGAGGATATATGTGATATATATCTTACCCCCTGAATGAATTCACAAACATAAAAATCTAAGCAAATCTTATGAAAAAAGATAATCATTAAGATGTTATATAAAATAAACAATCAAAATACCAAAATATATGCTATGAAGTTACTATTCCACAGTTGAACATTCACCATTAATTATAGACACATATATTGTATATAGATGTCACATTTAAACTTACAGAGCAAACTCCAGTTTCTGGGTCACATTCTTCAGAATGTCCATTGCAATTACAAGGAATGCAAGTACCAAGGTGGAGGCCAGAATAACTCCTTGTGTAACCAATAGCACAATCTTCACATGACAGACCTTGATATGCTTGTGGACATTCACACATCTCCACAGCAAAAGCGCGCACCTGCCCTGTGTTCCGAGGTTCTGCATAATCCAAAATCACCTCCTTTAGCCTGAAATAATTAAATATCGGCTAATAAACTAAAACTAATGGTATTATTAAAAAATCATGAAAATTCACAAGTGTTAAAAAGTTTCATATCGCTGCTCCTTTGTTACCTGTATAACACTTTACATAATAAAAATAAAAATATATCTTTTCTTGCATTAATAACATCTTAATGTGTATCAGCTTATTACAATTATATGAAAAAATTAACATATGATTGTTACTGAAATAACTATACAGGATAAAACTGTCAAATAAAATTTCCGTCATAAATTAATGAAATGGGATGAGATTAACGATATATCTCATTCATGCTCCCTCATGTTTTTCAGGTATAAAACCTACCAAGTCACCTGTATTTGTTTTACAGCTGACCTTTGTGTCTAAATCTTCTTATCTTATTCTCCTATATAGTGAACATTTTTCTTCCTACATAGTCAAACCAAGCAAGTGAAACATGAAATTCCACACTTATAAACATGCTCCTTAGTTTTAACTTAGCAAGTTGAATTGATCTGTTGAGTGAGAACAATGTCTCCAATCATATCAACTCTGTGCACAAAATGTTTCCATTGCATCTGATCTCTAATCATTCTCAGGCAGGAATCCTCATCTATTCCAGCCCTAATAAATTCTCTTACTGCATCAACAAATCTCTTAAGTGGTCTAATTTTTCTCTTTGTTTTAATCAGCTTAACTACTATCTTCTTGACCAACAAACCCACCATATATTCTAAATATCCGTAACTCTAAACTTTACTTATGCATCTTTTCATTTTTTCTTCACAAGGTCTTCTCATCTTCATTTTGTGTTTCATCTCTTTTCTTAATTCCAACTTTACTATGCAAGTAATCTGTCTCTACTGCATTTATCTAAGACTTATTCTGGCCAAAAAAGAAATAGATTTTATGAATAAACATCAACTTTGAGACAAGTACTCCTTCATGCAACTTCTAATTATGACGATCCTCATTTAACGTCAAATTTTTTTCCCTAGCAGGATCGTACTTCACCTTTCCATCATTCCTGATCTTTATCCCCAAATTTCTGAACAAACCTGTGAACTTTGTCTTGTATTTTTTTCTTGCAGTCTGGGTTCATTTGGTATCATGTAAATGTTTTTTGGAAATTAACATTTAAAGTTATCATCATTAGTAATACTGGCAGGCATATATCACAATCTAAATAGTACCTCAAGTAAGTTAGTCTTAAATCAGTCATCTTTAGGCTGTCATCTTGTGATGTTTATATTGAAAATACCTTTATCTTCATTAAAAGATTATGATGTTGCATTTATGGAGATATAATACAAGAAATTACTAATCTGCTATGTTGATCCATTCATGTAATGCCTTAAAAGGATCTGCAAATTTTCATATTAAATGTTGTCAATGGTATGTGACCTGAAAAGAATTTTTACAATTTTTTTTATCATTCTCTTAATAAGTGAAGCTTACATTTCTCAAATCTTACTTAGACATTTATGATAGTGGATTCACTTACCCAACTTCTCTGGTGTTAGTTGTGTATGTGGCCTTAATAAGAATATATTCCAGGTCAGCTAAAGCCATCAAGAAATGTTCACGATTAGCCTCCTGGCCATCTTGTCTTTCCCAATACTGCTCATACAGTGGGACACTTACAGTTTCCTGCCGTGTGGCACTTGGTGGACTTCTGTAGTGTTTTAGAGTTATGTCATTACCCTGAAATATAAACATATCATCATTCACCTGGAAAAATGCCCATTCAACAAATTCATTGACTAAGAATAAAACCCTCGTAAAGAGAAAATATGGAAGAGGATCACTTCTTATGACCACAAAGTTATGCTATCCTCCTATGTATTTGTTTCCATCATACTAGAAATAATTCCAGATATATGGGCAGAAATTAAAAGTACTACTACCTTGAAAACGTGCACTGATGACAAATAAAAAGAAAAAATAAATTCAGTTATGTTTCTCAAATACAGCTCCTTTCTCATATAGTTTATCCTCCAATCAAAATCACAGCCTGCATAAAGATAGATTCAATGCCTTTATTTCTATTAAAGACATTTCAAGTCACATCTTTATTTTTCATTCATCTGCTGATAATACATTCAGCTCAGAAATAAATGTATAAACTAAATGACATGTAAAAAATGACAACTATGAATCCAGAATGTGAAATAAATCAATTAGTTTTGAATCAGTATTAGAATATAACTTATATTTCCAAAGAATCTTTTAAAGTTCTTGAAAATCTTCCTCCCATCTACAATTTCTTATAAAATTCAATAGACTGCATCTTACCTTCCCCACTGCATAATGTTTACATAAGAGTACTAAATTCCTCGTACCAAAAGAAATATGACTGCTTAAGAATCCAAAAAGAATACTTACGTAAATCTCCACTGCACTGGCACTATTAGTTGAACTTTGACCTCCAGGTGATGGTACATAACGAAGACTGTATGTTAAATTACCACCATATGATGATACCTTATTCCCAAGGAATCGCTGTGGTAACTTCCAATAATAGACCTGTCAATACAAAATAGTTTTTGACTACAAATTCAGTTCTATAAACCTGCTCATATAAGGTAAAGACTGTTATTTTTTAATAAGGGAATAAGTTTCAATGTGTTACACCATATCTAAGTCTATTTATAATGGGTAAACTAACTAACCAAACACATGGACTCTTAAGTAGCAGAGACCAGGATTTGGAATACTCAATAAACCTAAAGTTTTTCATTAAAGCAAAAGAATACGTAAGCTAGTGGGTTGATGAGGACAACCAACCAGTCCCTATGACATTTTGCCTGAGAAATTGTTAACACCATAGTTATTAATTCCTGTGTGATTAATTTGCAGGAATTATTTATCTCACTAGGTACAACACAGAAAATTCTCTTCATCTTTCTTGCAGAGCAACAGTATATCTTGTTCAATGTCTTTTCAGCACGTTCAAGAGAATACTTGCAAATTCATTTTTTCGGTTTCTCCCTTTATATGAAGTTTTTATTTCTACACTAATGCATCACATCCAGCAACTCCTAAAATCTGTCAAGTACAAGTATACTTGCATATAATCATTAATTTCCACTTACACTGCATCTCATCTACCTCGTTTAAAACAACTCCTTTACGAGGATTTTGCTATGGCCAAACTAATAAACTAGGGAACAGATTTATGTATCATTAGGTTAAAAGTCTTTATAACTGAATTTCAGATCACCGATAATCCCTTATTTTTTTGTCTTGGCACTAAGTTGACTTTCTGGTATGATTAAATGAATGCTTTGCACTGCTATATTAATTTTGCTATTCAGTAGTTTAGTAAAGTAACAGTAAAATACCTAAGAATATGCAAAAAATAGAAGCAGTGTAGAGTTTTTTATCGACAGTAAAGCATGTGTGCCAGTGGGTAGAAAGGAAGGTAAGTGGTTCTAGATGAAGGTGGGCCTGTAGCATGGGTGTGTGATGTCATCATAGCAGTTTATCCTGTTCATGGATGGGGTGATGAGGGATGTGAATGCAAGGGTCTTGAAGAGAGGAGCAGGTATGCAGACTACAGCAGGTAGGGGACCTGAGAGGCAAGTCAGTTGAAGTTTACTAATGATACAATTCTGTTGGATGATTTGGGTAAGAAAGAGTAGAAGGTGGTTTCTAAGTTTGGAAGAAAGTGTGAAAGAAGAAAGTTGAGAGTAAATGTGAAGTGGTAGAGGATGCGTGGATCAAGTGTTTGCTTTGAAGAATGTGTGTGAGAAATACTTAGATAAACAGTTAGAT
>JAYMFT010031278.1:0-15985 GCA_038088735.1 Panulirus argus
ATATAATTGTGTGTGTGTGTAGATATATATATATATATATATATATATATATATATATATATATATATATATTAGTAACAAAAGTTGCTTTCTCTTGGTTGATAAAGTGCGAGGCGTTGGTGAGATGGTAAGGATCACAACACAGAGATGAAGGTATTCCGCAGCCTCGGAGGTAATTGGTTTAGTGGGAGGATGAAGGCGCGGCTAATGCTATTTGCATGCTTTGATGAAGGGGGGGAAGTTAGCCCTGGCGTCATATGAACATTTCCCTCTCCTCTCCCCCCCTCATACTGTTGCCGAGTAGTCCGCCTCGCTGCAAAAAGAAACAGACTCGAGAGTATACGGCGCCATCGCCCGCACCACATTCAGGCCCCTTGCGGTTTCGGACATCTCAGTCCTGGTGCGGAACTTTTTTTACATTTGGTTTAAAAATGTCCGAAATTATCGGAAGACGAGTTCCCCCGAGGATGACTTGCGTAGCATTTCACCCCAGCGACGGTTTCGCCATCAGAGGCATGAGAAACCAGCTCCATCATCGCTGAGCACGTTGCTCTAGCTGAGGGCAAAAACGAGGTACACGTAGGGTGTGACCTACAGCCAGATTCAAAAGGGGAAAGTAAGACCATCGTGAACAGAGCGGCAGGGACGGCCGGCTCTGCTCCAGACCCCACCCCTCCTCCCTCACACAACAGGCGTCGAAACTAACCAGGCTTTACTCTCCAGAGTTCACTTATTTCACTGCGAAATGCAGATTCCCCATATGAAGCATAGTAAGCCAGTTGAAAAACAGGGCTGAGACATTATAGTTGTTTCCTCATCTCCTTCGATCAACGCTTCACCCGTGTCCTTCTCAGCACCGAGTAATCATTTCGAGTTAACAACGTCAGCGAATTCGGCAGTCTTACTACAGAACTGATCCACCCAAGTCACTCCGCAAGATATGCTTTTTTATCCATAATGTTGTAGAACCGGCTTACTTCGCGGACGACGTCGTTCCTTAATCCACTTCGGCTGACCAACTGCAAGCCTGCTGGTTGGCAGCATGGGCTGGCCCTATCCCGATTCCATCACGCATCTATTCCAAGCCTCTCGGGCTTCTTTTTAGCTGAGATCAAAGTGTAAGTGTGAAGTGCTTACGTAAGGAAAGCCCTACAAAGTGTCAGCATACCAACCCGCAACCCCCGCTGCAGTTGCTTCAGGTGCAGTGGTGAGGGCGTGTGTTCAGGATTTACGGAGCTCAATCCCCACGGTATGGGATGTGTGTGTCGGTCTCCCTTACGCTGCAGACTGCATGATCTGTTGTGGAGACATAGGAGTGTCCAACAAGTGTATCACCTGCGACGCCCGGGGATTAAGGACGTCACAACATGGATGCCCCGGCTGCTGGTGGTGGATACCAGCTGTTTTAATCGACCACACCACGACACTAGGGCGCCACAGGCTGCTGAGCAGCAAACAGCTGCAGAAATGGGTGACCCTGGAACGCCCCTCGTGGGTGCTTTCGGTCACAGGTTTGGTTAACCTCTGGTGCACTGGGTGGCTCTCGCCATAGGTGGGTCCTCTACATCCACACCTATACCCAGCTCATTTCCCTTTCTTCCAGGACCACTGCCATCCACTTTTCAGCCGCAAAAATTCCTCGAGTCTGAACCCTTCTGCTGCACGGGGCTTGGATAAGGAGTTGATCTCGGATAAATATCTACGATCAGTCTCTCAAAACTTCAAAGAGGTAATCGACCAGCCGCAAGTGCGCCTGAAGGAGGCTCTCGGTCGGTTTTTGGTAGAAAGTCTTTCCTTAGTTACAGGGGAGCGTCCTAGAAGCGCCGGTTCGACTTGAGGAATGTCAAGAAGTACCTATCCAACTTCAGGGTAGCCCCCAACTAGAGACACTCTATGGCACAGAAGACACGGTACGTACACAGAACGTGGACGACAGGGTCATCTCGAGAACTCGAAGAGCTGAAACATTCCCCAGCATTCCTCCAGGTGTAAGTGGAATTGAGGGAAAACAGCTATGATCATTCCCCACCTGTCCCTTCTCCATTACCATACGAGTCAGCTAACCTACACTCCTTTCCCTAGTAAAGAGTTTAAAACCCTATGTAAGCATGCCTCTCCCCCCAGTCTCACGGGCTAGCATATGAAAGTCTATCTCCAAGGGTAATAAATCTTGGTACGAAAGATTTTGTCATCTGCTGATTCAGAATGTTATGAATCTTACTGGTCTGGCAGTTCTTAGAACCGCCTCCACGAATCAGGACACCCAGGAATACATCTCGGCCTAACCAGAATAAGTATAATGCTTACTCTAACTCTGTAACTGTCCACACCGCAAAACTTATCAATCTGCAGGAAGAAATAGGCTTCGATTGTAGAAAGTCACGCTCGCCTGAGGTGTTGAAATTATTCCTGTCTGCCTTAGCATTTGCATGACCCACGTGAGGCAATTTGGTGGGGAAGCATTTGTTAATGGAGTGAATACTCACATGCGCGTCAGTAGAACATGGAGAGGCATAAACCATATTAAGAAAACCAATCTAATCTGCTACCTATATCCACTACAGATAGCCAGTGACCTAATTAACACCTGGGCTACTACCTTCAACTTTCACTACCTGCTGCCTGAATGTAGGCTAAGCCTAATTCTAAACACAAGCTTGGAGATAGTCTTCTCAACCCCATGATGAACAAATTACATGACTGTAATACCCTCGTCACTGAATTTGAGCTTGTCGTATCCCGCAGCAAAGGCAAAGCTACATCTTCAGGGGAGGATGGCGTCACATAAGAAATTATAAGACTCGTGCGTAAAGGTGCCCGGCAGTCCACTGTCTGCATCACATGAGATATGTGCTTCCCCGCTCTCGGACGACTTAGTCTTATAGTCTCCAAATCCAAACCCGCCCGCCAAACGCCTTCAGACCTCAAGCAATAACTTGTTCTCTTTATGTAAAACCTCTGAAATGATTGGTCCTCAGTCGTCGTCTACCTGATCATGTCTCCCCCATCCTACCTTATTTTATGCACGAAGTGTGAGTACATCATTTCATTTTTGCGTCTCTAAACTCTCGACACTGATTACGATTTCACCACCTCCTTTGATCAAGTAGCGACTATTACTCTTGCTAAATCGACCTGTTGTAACCTTGTATGAACTAGTACTAAAGTGGATGTAGTATTTTTGCTCGTGCTGTGGATCTTTGGTTACCTGTTCAGAAAATGATATCACCTGGTTTGTTTCAAGGACTTGGGAGTGAAATCAGAGAGCGTGAACTTGGTATTCCGCAGAGCGGTGTTCTGAGCCCCACCCCTGTGGTATTTCTTAGAGGAATGCCCTCTTTGAGAGCATCCCCGGGACCAGCAAGCACCGTATACTTAGCTGTGCTGAAGACAGTGTCACTAATACCTCCGAGTATAATGGTGCTCTCACAGTATACTCAGCCATGTATCAGATGCCCGTGAAAGGCTGGGACTTATCTCTACTCAGGGAAAGAGAAGTGTCATCCTCGACAGACGCCCTCGCAAATGAGATGGAGTCACCCCCTCTCCTCCCCTCCCCATACTCATGAATCCCCACCTCTCCCCATACTTATACAACCCCTCTCCTCCCCATGCTCATAAAACCCCACCTCCCGCCATACTTGTACAACCTCTCCCTTCCCCATACTCATAAAACCTCTACCCTCCCCATACTTACAGAACCCCTCCCTTCTCCACACTTTTCATCCGAGTAATGGATCACACACTGAATGTGTAAGAAAGCACCGCATTGTTAGCTCAGCGTGGTATCTACCACCGTATGGAGCTTTTGTGACCAGACTCGGTCATCAGTGTTGAGGAAGGCTAGGAGCACTCAGCGAGAGATGGCGTAGCTCCTCATTCTTAAGAACAAGATGCCTGAAATTCTAAGACTGTATCCACTTTTTCGTCTGCTCTGTGAAACTTACAATGTTAAAGACAGCTTATGTAATGAAATCATTTTGTAACAATTTGTGTAATGAGTACCTGGCCACTGGGGTCTGACAAAGACCCTTTGTGACCTCTGTAATCATTTTGGGCTACCGCTTACAGACGAACTCGGGGTGCACAATAAAGTCGTCGCTGACAGCGGCACATATCATATTAATCAACTGTAGCCAGCCTTAAGCCACAGTAGGTGGGCACGTGTCAGCAGAATTGTTAAAATGATGTACTGTACCCACATTCGATCTCTTATGAGCTATGCCGCGCCTCTCATTGCTCTGGTTCCTGGTAGAAAGCCTGAGAAAATGTAAAGCAAACATTAGAGAATCATTCACGGCTGTCTCAGAACTACAGAGATTGTAAATATGAGGAAAAAACGCGGCCTTCGTGGAGTTAGTGCCAAGTGAAATCAGTCGTCTTACAGGGATGAGGATTCTGAGAGAAAAGCATCACGATCCAATGTCAGTGGCTTTCATCAGCCTTTCTGCAAAGAGAGACTTTCATTTTCAGTTCATTTTAGCAAGCTGCTAAAACTGCTGTTGGGCCCAGAATGTGTATGGCGTTCATTAACTTTACCCTGTGAGTCAGCAACTGCGCTACCCTGTCCGATGGGAAATTAACCCGCTTTGTCGTTATTGTTCCTCCTCTTTTTTCCCCTCGTCTTTGCTTAAGTTACATCCTGTGCTAAGATGATACGAACACCATCACCAGTGGACACAGTCTTTCTCAAATTGTGTTGAAGACTGGGCCCCTATAATAAACCACTGGGTGCTGCAGACCGTGCTGTTGTTGTAACACTGAAGGTTCCTGTCTAAAACGGGGATCCAGGAACAACAAATGTGTGCCCACTCTCCAAACCGAAGTGTTTGCTGTTCTCATTGCCCTGAAATTTGTTAATGTCTCCAAGAAATATAGTCTGATTGTAAGTGATTCTCTTCATTAATAACAGTGACTTCCTTTTTGTATTACTGTCTGAAGCACAACACATATGACAGAATTATCCATAATGGACTTAGATTTCATCTTCTCTGGATTCCAGATTTCATCTTCTCTGGATTCCAGATTTCATCTTTGGGTTCCAGATTTCATCTTCTTTGGATTCCAGATTTCATCTTCTCTGGATTCCCTTACTTATCGGGTTCAGAATGCACGATAGAATTAATGAATCAGCCAAATCGTATACCTCAGGATAATTGACTCTGCCTTTGGTGTACTTGCGAGCAAATTAAAACAATCGTTCATAAGAGAAAAATCAGCAAAACATTGTAGGCGAAAGACGACACGGGATGCAGATCCATCTCTTGTTATGATAACGTGAAATAAGACTCCTCTGGTTTCTTAGAGAGGATCTGTAGGACCCTTGCTGTTACTGGGGGCCGACTCAGCCTAGGGCCGTCGATACCCGTGGGAGTCACTCCCTCGCACCCTGCAAAACTTGTGCGTACGTGACTGTTGTAAAAACTAATGAACTCAGAGACGTAACTCCCGACCGAACATTACAGTTATATGTGTTAGCATGTCATCCACAGCATCGTTTTACACCAGGTGCTTGAAGAGTATTCCGACTTGTTTATGTACCATGTTGTTTAATTAACTCGCCGTTGCTCAGTCCCTTTTGACATTTCATTTGTTTAACTTGTTGGGTAATTCATATTATTGTTGTCCGTTCCCTGGAAACAACCAGCCAGTTATGTCATTCGTTATGCAACGCAGCGGTCATTACGGTCCCATTCCCTTGACCTTTTGTGCGCGCTGCGTCATATTCCGCGCTCCCACCGGCAGGATGGTTAGGTGCGCACAGTCAATTCGCCTTTTTCTGCGCCAGTAATCAAATGAGCGTTGTGGCTCTCTCTCTCTACACACCTGTATTCTTCTCAACGTTTTTGATTTTATTGCTATTACTTTCTGTGTTATTTGTTCCAGTATCTTTGGTGCCAGCGTCGTCCAGAACCTCTTCCCCCGTACTAGTTTCTGTTCCAGCCAATACTGAAGGTGGTGAGAGCGGTGGCCGTGCCCCACGACGATGGGGGTGGAGTTAAGGGTGGGTCGGCTTTCGATGAGAGGCCACTGACGGGGCCAAGAGACCAGGAGGAAGAGCGGTGGAGGAAAGTAAGGCGACGGGAACTGTGGTAGGGAATGCGAGGAGTTACAATGCGTAGATCGCTGTTACGTGGTCAAGTTGGGGGGGAGGGAGAGTGTGAACCAGTGTGTGTTGAGGAGAGGACACTGAGGTTAATAGTGGAGGAAGGAGGAGGGTGGATGAAAAAAAGGCAAAGGGAGTGATGTGATGTTTGAGGAGAGGACACACGCATTATGTTAATGAGGAGGAGAAAGTTTGAAGGTCGTGATGGGAGGAGGAATACGGAAATGCCGTGTGAGCTTCACTGCGAAGGTGAAGTTGGGATGAGATGTAAATGTTGGAGGAATAAGTTAAAGGACGGAATATGTAAGTAAGGGAGAAAGGCTCTCTCGCTTTTCATATATTTTTTCTTCTTCCAAAGCTTTTCGTCACAGTCGTCACAGCAGCTCGTGTGACAGGCGTCTGCTGTGTGGAATTTTCATACAATCAGTTCTCTCGTAGAATACATTTTTTTTTTTTTGAACTGGTGAAAAGTTCTCGAGATAAGTTTAGATCGTGTGGCTTTTGTTACATGTCAGACTGTGATGCGTCAGACGCTGCTGGGGTTGACGGACGGTTCAGGACCAAAAAAGGAGACGAGATGATGTAATGGAAGGGTTGCTGCAGGCGGGGTTAGGGCGTCCGTCGGGGAGGATAGAGAAAGAGGACCTTGGGGCAACATCCTGCAGAGGATGTGATAATACAGGCGTGTGAAAGTGAGAAATGTGCGAGTGGGTGGGAGGAGGAATAGCAAGGGGGAAGATGGGAGAGGCGGCCGGGAAAGTTGATTAGCTTTACGGACATGTGGTATTTGGAGAGGCGGGTTTAAGGGCAGCGTAAACGTACAAGGAGATGCCAGGAGGTGGTGGCTACGGGTGTGGGGAAGAACACGGCCTCCTCCAGCCATCAGCACGCCCAGGGGATTCCTCACTCCACACACCCTCTCAGCTTTCTCCTTCGCTGGGCCTCATGGTGGCCGACTCACCTGTAACGCGGACCGTATGCACACATGACCAGTTAGAAATCCCCTGAGGAGGTAATTGTCTTTGTTACCTGCGGAGTTTGCTGTCCGAGTTTGCTGTCCGTGCCCTTTCAGCAGAGAATCAAATGAAGGGCTTGCGATAGGTTATATATATAATTTTTTCTCTCCGTAAAAGTTGAGACGTGAAATGTACATATTTAGACTCAAAACTTTGAACACTTCAACATTTGTTCGACTTTATGAACATCAGAATACCGAAGTCCAGTGGTGGTTATTTCTTTTGTGAATATGTATTGGGTGAGGTAAGGGCGGGTTAGCGAGGGCCCAGGTGGGACCAGAGGTTAGCGAGGGCCCGGGTGGGAACAGGGGTTAGCGAGTGCCCAAGGAAGACCAGGGGTTAGCGAGGGCCCAGGTGGGACCGGTGGGAACAGGGGTTAGCGAGTGCCCAAGGAAGACCAGGGGTTTAGCGAGGGCCCAGGTGGGATCAGTGGTTAGCGATGGATAGGGAGTGGGAGAGAGACGAGTGAGTGTCTTGGCTCTAAGCCCTTCCCCTACCCGTGGTTTACGCCGCTCATAACGTAATCTTGGCTAATGGTCCTCCTCGCTGCTACTCGTAACGTTTGGGCCACAGATTTATCATCGGGAATAGCCCGAGATGAGACCATTTCATGAGTGGTGGGTCAGGGCCTCGACGTGCTCGTAGGTGTATGAGTAAGCGAGTGATATTTTTCTGTATGTCTCTGGGCGTATATAAGCGCTTGCTTATGAGAATGTGATTACCTTCATGAAATTACATATACGTGTCCTGTATGGCGGGGGAGTTCTACGCTTGTAGGGCCCCATCTCTCAAACATTACTTAACTCTCACTATAAAAGTACTTATTTACTTCCTTCCTAACAAGTTTCTTGCTTAAGTCTCATATTATGGCCTCAGGTTGTTCTGTCACAGAATATTTCAAAAAACTGTTGCCTGTGTACGTCATCATGCTGGTTCAGTAGCTTAAAAGGCGCCTTCAGATAGCCCCTCACTCTTCTCGCTTCCACAGTAGGCAGATTCAAGGCCTCTAGCCTTTCCCCAGTAACACAGCTTCCTTACCTAGTTTCCATCTTTGCTCTCGGTAATGTTGATATCTCAAGCTGCTGAAGACTTGATTCGTGTGATTTGCACACGTAGTAATGGATGCAAACTCGTGGGCAAACTTTTTTTTTTTTTTTCCTCCTCGAATGAGGCTAAGTACTCTTTTCTTCTAGTGGTCTGTTACTGTTCGAATTCGTTTGTATTTGTCGTCTGAACCTTCTTTGTTAGCTCTTTCTTCTTCATTAAGGCGTGGTAACTAAGCTTAAGGAGTATATTCTTGTTTTGGCCTTGTTTATGATATTTGTCAGCAGGAAGTTTGTTTCCTTTGCCATTTCCTGAGTGTGGGGCTCTGGCAACAGGTTAGGGACGAAGTCAGGTTTCAGGTCTCTCACACAGAGATTCCTGTTGCTCATAATTCTGCAAGATCATCTTCCCGTGAAGGCCGTTGCGTATGAGCATGCTTGTGGATGTGAGTGCCTGCGTGTACACAGTTTTTTGGTCTTAAGTTTGGTTTTCAAGTACACTTAACTTCTTAACGTTGGCTTACTCGGCAGACAGTAATACGTAAGTCTCCTGTGGCGTAACGTTAAGTGGCACAGTTCACGTTTAAATGAAGGTGAGACTGTTGGTAGGCTCACAGGACTTTGTCAGGCTCGCGTGACACTTATCACGCTCACACACGACACAACTGTTGCCAGGCTCACATTGACTGTCACAAGGCTCGCGTGACTGTTATCACACTCATATGACACAATTCTTACCTGGCTCACTTAAACAGTGACTGTGCTCTCATGTCCACTGCCAGGCTTACATGAAACTGCTGTCGCCAAGCTCAGGGCGAAATTTCAGTAACTTTGTTTGAAAGTGTGACAACACCATAAAAGTGACTGAGGGTAGACGCTGTGGACGGATCATGATAATACAGGTAGCGTTCTAAGAGCAAGGCAGAGCTATGGACTGGTTTACTACATACCATGAAGCATCACTGTATTCATGATATGTATTTGAGCATTTGTGAGCAAGAGGGAAAACAGTCTGGAAGACTGTTGTATTGAATTCGTGCCTTTTATTTTTTGTCTGTACATGTCAGCAGGTCCGTATGTCTGCATTCTGTCGTCTGCGTAAAGTTACTCTGACGGTGTCTGTGCGCGTCTGCCAGGAGCTTAGTGTTACGCGTTGGTAGAGTGTCTGTTTTATACGGTCCCTCTTTATATTGGTACACAGTGGTAAATGTGAGGCTGGACACGCGTGCGTAATGGTTCACAGTAGTAGTAGTAGTAGTGTCTGTGCACTTGTGAACGTAATGTGTCACAGTAGCGAGTGTTTATATTCTGCTCCCTGGCGTCCTGTCCTTTGTCGAAGTGCCCAAGTGTTACGTTCCGCCCTGCCCTCAATATCCTCGTCTAATTTTGGCTTCCTGTTTCCCGCCCACCTGTACGTTACCTACGTCCTCGCGTCGAGCACCTGCCCCGCGTTGCACATCCACTTCCGCCCACTTCCACGTACGTCACGTGGCCTAGCATGTGTGGTTATATTCCACCCTAAAAGAGAGTTCATGAGTCGGTAGATTTTTTTTTTCTTTTTTACAAACGGCAAAATATTTTTGTTATTGGTATATCTAGGATTTATTTTCATTTCCAAAATATGATTTGCATAGTGAATTTTTATACTGCTATTTGGTAAATAAATTGGAGTAGTGCTATGCGCATCGCTCATAAAAGTAAATAGATACTGTATATGCATATGGAGAAGCTAAATACATACCATATTTTACGGTATGAATATAGACAAGCTACAGTGCCCGTAAAAAAAAAAAAAAAGGCTTTGACGGCTCCCCCATATATTTTCAGCTAGGGTTTTAGCATATGACGCTATCAGGATGAAATCATCGTAAATCACTGAGACTAGTGTTTCTAACGAAGTGAGCACCAGCGACCTGCCTCAGTGTGCCTCAGGCTATCTTGAGGGAAGGGTGCTCTTTCTCCTTCCTGGCTGCCACTTCATTTTGGGAATTTCGCTTCTGGGCGCTGTATTTCTTCCACCTGTGCTTCAAGATGGTTTGCTCTGTGCTCTTTTAAGGAGGAGAAAGCCCGAATTATTGCCCGGAAGCAAGCAAAAGTGGATACACGTGAGATTTCTAGACGCAATGGGCGCTCAGAACACACGATCCTGCAACACCTCACAAGTGCCTCACCATATTCAGATCAAGACGCTATAGACCCAGAACATGGACCTCTTCCCTGGCCAGACGTCTGCAGATGGCAATCAAGGCCAAAAGAAACATGACAAAGTACTAAGATGTAAGTGTGACATCGCCTTTGAAAATGTATTGTGGTGGGTGGGGTGGGGACAAGATCTTTTTGCGGACATGGTCGATACATACTGTGTCTGAGGTAATGAAATATGGAGAAGTTAAATACCGGTAAATACTCTATTTAGAGATAAGCATGTGAAGGAAATTAAAGAAAGTGAAGATAGCATTGAAAGTTATATACTTTGTGCAGTGATTAAAGATATATGAAAATTATTAAAGTGAATAAAGGCAGTATTTAAAGCTATGAATGCCTTTTAAGATTTGAGTTGATAAATTCAGTTATTAAAGACACGCATATGAAAAAGACTGTAAAGAATAAATGATAACTGGATGGGATACAGCTGGCATTGTGTGGTGAGCCCCCGGGGCGCGGGGGTGATAAGCCGTCTCTCCTCATTCCGTATTCGTCAGCAGTCGCTGTCTTTACTTTCTTCGAGATCAGAAGGAAAGCTGACACTCGGCCGGAATAGCGTGCGAGCTGAGGAGCGGGGAATCGGCGCACGTAGAGAGAGAGAGAGAGAGAGGATGTGACGAGGAGAGAAGTGGTTAGTCATTCGGGAGAGGTGAGGAAAGACTTCATTCTTTCCTTTTTATTAGAGAATTCCAGAGTGAAGGGAATGCCTATAGATAAAAGTCGGGGACAGAAATTAAGGGGGCAGGGAAGAGGTGTGGAAAAGGGGAGGAGGGGTAGCCGAGACGGCAGGCAGTGTGAGTAGGGGGAGGAAGGTCGTGGGCATGGGTCGGGAGGATATCGTACAGGGGGTGAAGTGGGACGGCAGAGAGGTAGGGGAAAACATGGGCGAAGGATAAGGTAGGGCCAGAGGTCCTCCACCAGTGTCAGATAGAGGGGCGTCATCATGACTAGCAAATGGGGCGTCACGGGTTGCCACCAGGATGGGCGTCACGAGTGACCAGCAGAATGGGCGTCACGAGTGACCAGCAGAATGGGCGTCACGAGTGACCACCAGGATGGGACGTCACACTGATAGCATTCTTAACGTCGGGCTGACGTGATTTACTTGTAAAGAATCTATGATGTTTCTCCAAGTGAAGTGGGAGGTATCCATGGTCGTGGGCTGATGTTATCCATACGTCCAGGTTTAGAAAATACCTTATAACTTACGTCGTGGATTTGTTGTACTTGCTTTTTGTGGTTTTATAACTTGCTTGTGTTGCATTCAGGGATGAAATGTTACACTTAACGGAACGCCGCTGCCGTCTCGGAGCTCCTCTCCTCCCATTTCATCTCCTTGCCTCGTCTCCCTCGTCCCTATTTCACATCGTGTTCCTCCTCTTCCCAAACAGGTCGTGTTATCCTTCCCAAAGGTCGTCACTTACTCAACCCTCAGCGCGTATTTTTTATTTCTTCGCAAGTGGGGAACAGTTATCATGGTTTGTGTGTGTGTGTGGTGGTATGGTCTCTGGCGTTGTGGTAGACTGACGGGACGCGGATGCTACACAAACCCTGCAGGAAATGTCACAACACCTTATTGTTAATGACAAGATACCTGAAATTTTAAGTATGTATCCACTTTTTGCATATGGCAGGTAGAACTTAACATATGAAACTATGTTAGTATGTAATAACAACCCACTGGGGTCTGACTAAGACCCTTTGTGACCCCTGTAATCCTTTTGCGCTACCGCTCACAGGATGAGTATGGGGTGCGCAATAATTTTGCCGGGGTTTTCCCGGCACAAATCAATCAATCAATCACGCGGACTCCTCCGGTACCCAGGTAAACGAGTTCGATGTCGGGCCACCACGCCTGCCCATACCCCATTAAAATGCACACCTCTCCCCCTCCCTGGCTGCACCCCCTGTGGTACCTTAAGCAGTAATTAATTACATTTATTGGTTTAGTTGGACCCTGTTGGAGTTATGTCCAAAAGTTTAATTTACGGTTCCCTCGCGTTGATTTTCGAGGTTTGTTTACCCCCACAGTTTGTTCTGTGACCAAGTCCCTCCCCCCTCCATTGATGCTTTCATCAGTCAGGCTGTTTGAGGCTGCGGCCTGCAGGCATACGCGCCCTCCACAGTCTGGCTGGTAAAGTACACTTTGTAGACGTTTTGTAACGGAATCTTCGTAACGTGTTGTTGTTTCTTGGCCATAATACGGCTCAGGGAATTGTCTTTTTTTCTTCTGCTGCTGCCTCTGCTACCCTTCTGCCAAGTACCTGGGAATTACCTGTACAGAGAAAAAGTTTACGTAATCTCTCGGCGGAGAAGTTTCCTGACGGAGGACCTCGCCTAACAAGGTTGGTACTTCCGTAAATTTTCATTAACCCGTCGGAGGGTTCGTGGATAAATGTTCAAGCGCTCTGCACGCTTCTCATTTTAGACTCTACCTTTTCTTGTGCCGTTTGTAAAGACTTATGGTTTTTCTTGGTAGTTCTAATGGCCAAGGTAATTGTGTTGAAGGTTATATTTCTCAGCTTTAAAGAAATCGTAGTTAACTTCAGTAAGATGACTTGTATGGGATATTTTTTGGGGGGCTTGGCAGGAGATGAATGGTGATGTGGGGAATGGCCAGGGTATCATATCCCCTGCCAAACTCATTGCTTGGTGCGGCAGCCCTCCAGTATGGCACCGGAAAGACTGTGGTGGTGTCACGGTCCTCACTGTGTGCTGCTGCTACGCGTTTGTCTCGACGTAGACTCTTAATGCTACGAGGCAATTGTTGCATGATCAAGGGGGACGGGCGAAGTCTCTGGCTCAGGTAGACTTCTTTTTCCCCCCCCCTCGATGATCACTTCCCACGTAGCTCGTGCTGTCTAGCATGTTTATCATTAACACTGTGATAGGAAGTCTTTAATGACTCTTTTTTTTTTTCCAGGTTATTCTAAACCACTGTTACAGGATGGTCTATCTAGCCTTGGCACCTCTGCCTCGTCTCACGGGTCAGCACTTGCGAGAGCTGTTTGTGTCACGTGGCGACGGAGGACGTTTTAAGTGCGGTCGAGGGGGAGCGGCTCTGGGAGGCACCACTAGGGGCACCCGCGCAGCTTAGCTGGGTATCAAGGAGCGGGCCAGCCACCAGCAGGTGCTTACATTACTTACATTCCTGGCTCCCGTGTGGGCGGCCGCGCTTCAGGGCCCACCTCGGCCTCACATGAGCACGCCCACTACCATACTACAAGCCAACAGCCCCGACGTCCTCACGCCCACCGTCGCACAACAGGTTGATCATGTCCGCGGTGCAGTAGAGCACCCCTTAATAACATCACGACAGACGCGTCGCTACAAGCCTCGACACCTTCAAGCCCCCCGGCAACACTACAAGTCACCTGCCCCGTTTTCCTCACGCCATCCACCGCATTACAAGCCAACAGCCCCGACGTCTTCACGGGTTCCACCACACTACAAGCCAACAGCTCAAACATCTTCGCGTCCACCACTGCATTGTAAACCAACCGCCCCGTGAACCTTCACTCCAGCCACAACTCTGCAAAACCAGCAACCCAGCCAACCAAAGGCCCACCACCATGACCACGTTACAAGTAACAAGAGCTGATTGTACACAACAGACACAGTCCTTTTACAGCAAATGCTGTGTTTGTAACGCTCTCGTTGACTCTCGTAACAGATTCCTTCGGCAGGGAGGTATGGATACCAAATTGCAACTTTAGACAAGAGTAGCAGCTAGGAAGGACGGATGAGTGAGTTAAATGTGCGTTACATATCCACCTATAACAACTGATCTACTAAAATCTTCCCATTACGTGATGAACGTGTTAGTTACCAGTATACAAAGCTTTGCATACGTTATTTCTCTCATGAGTACAAGAATGAGAAACTTCAGGAACATTCATATTAACAAAGAGACCTGTTAGTCTTACATTTGGAATCTTAAAAGTCTTGTACCAAATGTAATTCTTATATAAATTGGTTTTAACATATCACATCCTAGATAAAAACTGGTTGGGACACAACATCAACGTGTAAGGCAAAGCGGTGTTTGATGTCTCCACGGGACTGTACTTGCACCTAAAATGTCACACATTTTCATATTTGACATTGATACAGACTCGCAGTTTCACATCATTGTTTGCCAATGATACGTGCAATAGTTTTTGAAAATTTTCGTTTGTAGAATACTCTAGGGGACCACAAGATATCAGTCCAGTCTTAACAGAGAGTCACTGGTGATTGACATGTTATATAGACGTTACGATTGAGCTCCATCACTTTGGGAGAAATGAAGAGATTAAAACTTGTGTAGGAAAAGAACACACACACACACATAAGTGTCATTATATAAATATTTCACAGAGGAGGAGAGTAAAAGCTCTAGGAATTATTATGTCAAGATGGCCGGTTACCTTCCTAGACACAACAAAGTAACCGTCGTGTCTTCAAAGAAAATGGTCGGCCGGATTCTGCGAACCATCGGAACGAGTGACATAACCAGTGTTGACGGCGCCTTTAAAAGCTCATTTTCTGCAAACGAGAATAATGATGTGTTCACTTCACCTTGTTAGGCGGGCGAAATTGCCGAATTAGAAAGTATGGACATACTGGGAACAAGCGAAATTGCTCAGACATCATACGCTGGAAGACAGAGGAGAGGAGAGACGAGAGAAAAGTCTGGACTCCAGCTCACGGTCGAAAAGTATTGCTGTATGGAGAGATCGACGTAGAAGAGTCTCTTAGATTCTCACCAGTGAAAGGCAAAGTTGCCTCAAGGACAGTGAGAGGAAACAGTGTAAAGACCGTGGAACCGAAACTCGGATGATCATCTTGCCTGTGCGTTATGGACCAGCCAGTGACAACAGACGAAGTGGATGGATTATCTAGAAAGCGTGCTTGAACTGCCCAGCTTTGGCAAGTGCGTGGGCCTGCGGGCCGCAGCCTGAAATAGCCGGACTGATCAGAGGAGCAAACAGCACAGCCTAGCCCTAGACCGGCGTAGGGGTAGAGGCGAGCCTCCAAAAATCAACAGAATGCAAACGTTATTGGGGTAAAATCAACTTTACGCCCATCGCCACCAGCACGCAACATGCCAGCCGACATAAACAACGCATTTGGACTCTATAAAAAAAAAGTTATAAGGAAAATAGAAGATTATTTTATTCACTAGAATAGCCCAGTCTCCCCGTTTTGTATTAACTGTGAAATTTAAGTCCCTAGAAAAAAAGTCATTATACCTTAGAAAACAAGATTGTATCCAAAGGAAAGGGTGTAAGGAAGAAACGGAGATAAGAAGTCTTTAAAAAAATATTATCGCCGAGGCATAGTGGTGTGGCGCCGGGCGCTCCCTGATGGAGGCATATGTTTTTAAGGAAGAGTCTGGGTAAGTTAACGTGGTGGATATGTTTAAAGGCGATACATTCTACTTCGCTGTCCTGGGCTTATGACATAGGAGTTACTGGATGTGAATCCTGCTGTGAGTTAGCTTTCCGAGGCAGTGTATTGAACATTACTTCTGCCTTCTTATTAGGGAAAATAGGATATGATTAATAATATATATATATATATATATATATATATATATATATATATATATATATATATATATATATATATAA